>JAPMUY010001106.1:0-75000 GCA_026901105.3 Galaxias olidus
TTTAAAGGTTCGTCTTAAAAGACATACCTAAATTGAACAACCGATAACTGAAGACGTTTAAGCGCCATATACATTTGTTTTAGCTAGGAAAGAAAAAATCTGCTTTATGTACTGAGTATAAATGAATCACCTAGCAAAAAAATCACGATACAAAGTAGTATTGTATTGTAAAGAATAGTTTGGCATTGTGACAACCCTAGTATCTATGCCTATGCAGCCCGTCACTAACAATCTTAATGTTACTGGAACATTTTTCACATTACTCCTAAATTTATGGTCATGAAAATATTTAGGAGCCCATGCGCTCCACAGTCGAACTTCATCCATTGCCCTATAAATGTAGTGATAGAAAACATGTTTGTTGTGACTGTAAACATACTTGGTGTTGCGCTGGCTTTATAGTGACAGCTTTAAAATGGTCGTGTTGATCTGCCTCATCTTTAGATACGGCAGCATTCCTGATCAGGTTGACCGCTTGAAACAGAAGCAGATAAATCAAATTACATTACATTACCAAATGGGGACACAAAACAAACAAACACTCATTTTGTCTAACTGAAAGAATTCCCCAGCAGGCTATACAACGTGAGTATTTCATTTGCATTTGCTCTTAAACATATATACTGTATGTGCGAACCAGAAAAATGATTAAGGAGCACAGATTACAGCCTACACACACTTGTTTTCCTCCTAATAATTCAAAAACTACAAGTCCCGTGTAATTTAAACTATAATTTGAACGTTTAGGGACGGCTCAATACCACTTTTTCATGTCCAATATCGATACTAATTCATTTTATTTAGTTTTTAGCGCTGTTCTAGATAGTCAAAGCGCTTTACACAATTTGGTTGCCAATTAATTACACAGAACAAACAACGAATGGACCGACAGCTATCAAACACTCAGTCTGAGTGATACCACGGCAGCCAATTTGTGCCAGACTTGCTCACCCAACATATTACGTCTTGCTCACACACATAGGACACACAGACCAACTCCAGGTGAATTGACAGTGACTGGTCAGGGCACTGGTAGGAGGATGTGGCATGTTTTTTGATGGTGGGAGGAAACCGGAGTACCCGGAGGAAACCCACACAAACACGGGAAGAACATACAAACTCCATATAGACTCTAGATACTGATGCCACAACCTTGAGTATCCGCTGATACCAATACAAATCCGACACCATAATTTCCTCTCAAACAATTAAGCCGTTACCCTCTTTGACTCTGAGACTTGTAAACGAAAAATGTCAAAAACAAATTTAGATGGCTAGGTTAAAAAATGCATCCAGCCAAATGTGATAACCCTCTTAGCCATAGGGTTCTATTTTTAACGGTTCGTCTTACAAGACATACTATAATGAAGCAATCAATAATTTAGGAAGTTTAAGCATCATTTACATTTGTTTTAGTGAAGAAAAAAAATGTGCTTTATTTGCATTGATATCACGATACTATTTTGTACTGTGATATTTTTAGCGGGTATAATATTGTAACAACACTAGTAGGGGAGGGATTCACTAAACAATTTGACTGCTTGAGACAGAAGCAGATGAACATAATTACAGTGCCGAGTATACTTTGTAAGGGAGACAAAAATACATCTAATATAAAAACATATTTTGATTCATTGCCCATATATGACCTCTTAATTCCAACTTGGGACATAAGACACACTCTGCATTGTCCAATTGGGGACGCAGATAACTGCTTTGAAACTGTTCTGTTCGCTTGCAATGGTTACAGAATCTTTATTCTGAAAAGAGTGCCAGCTCCTGTCCTTGAAATATTGCAGTCAGGACTTACAGTGTGGTAGAAGTTGTTAGCCATTTGGAAATATCATACCTCTGTTCGCCAAGGACACTTTGAATCGCCGTAGCTGTAGGTAATTTCTTCACCAGCATATAAGTCCAGGACTGCGAAAAGGCAAAGGTGTGGTTTTCCACCTACTTCAAGGATTTGCATTCGGCATTTAGGATGTGTATGCTCATCGTTGACAAGTCTTCCCTAAAAGATTTGACTTTTTGAGATCCATCCAAGGAAACAAAATTCCATTAGAATACATTTTAATAAAATATTGTCTTATTACCACACCAACTACACTATGACAGTGCTGACATGACATCTTTGCAAAGCAACCTCACTATGATATGGTGTTCTAGCAATGTTGTAGTGAATTAATTTAATTTCAGGTGAAAAAGCTGACAAAGATGCCCCCGGTAAGCCCTTACTACCGTAGTTAAACGTTATTACCACTGCCGTTTGGTCAACTAAAAGATAGGACTTATATATTATGTTATATAAATAGATTTATAACAACCACACATAAAAGAAAAAAAAGTATTTAAAGAATTTAAATTCAGCTTCTGTGGTTTTCAGTGAGCTTGGCATTTGCCCCCTTCTCAAGTGACATAATTAGGCTACTATAAAAAGTGTTCCGTTTAAATGTCCCCATTTTAGCTAAATGTCTGGCTCATGTTCCAAAAGAAAATCCAAAAGCATATTGTTTAATTACGTCATGGTTATGACAGTTTTAGCCTTGCTAGTAGTCTTAGCATAAAGAAAATGGAACCATCAGGGGCAACTGTTAACATTAAGTTGGCACTTGACTGAAGCTCCACTTATCTTATCATTCAATGATTACTACTATAATATTAATTGAGATTTGCATAGGAGACCAAAATGACATTATAAATATTAATAGCACATTTGCAATAGTAAAAAAGCTATTTATTATTTTTGGCTGGTAAAAAAATCTGTCTGGCCAGTAAACATTTTACCAGCCACCCCGGCAGGTGTGCCAAAAAGTAAATTTTGGACCCTGGTCACACTAATACAAAATTTGTAAATCAAAGAGGTGTCCTCTTTTACAAATTGAGTTGTGTATTACTCTAAATTGGTGTAAACATCACGCACTCAAACAGAGACTGCATGACATGACACTGCAATAGAGCAAGCAGGGGTCTCACCTTTGAACGTACTGATGAACTTAGATTGAAGTCCAGACTTGTTCATTCTCCATTAGATATGTGCAAGTGCATCCTGTTGAGGGGAGATCCATCTTCTCTTTTTCCCATGATTACTTTCCATGCTAATAAAAGGAACATCAGGTTACCTATCAAATGGTGGAACATACAGCAATAATGTAGTGATGAGAATTAAACAATGAAAAGTAAAGTATTACTATTGTTACATTGTAATAATCCAGCTTGACCTCCTGTTTTCATATTTTGGATTATACTTAAAATGCCTTTACTTCATATATATATATATTCTAGCCTATATAGTAATTGGATATTGTAGCCTAGCAAAGCATAAACTTAATGCTCAATCTATGTTTTCACATGCTCCTGTTGTCCTTCGCAAACTGGCAGTCTGTGCAGCGGTTTTGCATTCCCGCTTGATCAGTTATGTTATGTTCAATAAATTTTATATAGCCTTGCATATTCAAATTTTGTTAGGCTATTTGGTTCTGAATTAAATAAGTTAAACAATGCGTTAAGCTCTAATAATTTTGAAAGGGGTGGTTTACATTTGCAACGGACTGTAAAGCAAAAATACAACTTGTTCCTACCCTTTCTTCTCTTTGAATTTTTGTAAAGATTACGTTGTTTTATATCATATAAATTTTTCGGTGAAAACGATCGTGTGTAACAGTACATTTAACGCTAACGGATAACGTAACGTCGCTAAACTGAATGCAGTCTACCGATCAGCTTCGAGTAGTACTAGCAGTTGAACGTCGAACCAATTAAGCCCAGGCAATATACGGGACGCCTCGGCTAATACGCCTTTGCAGTAGTAGGCAACCCTGGTCTATTCTTCAAGGATACGGCTACCTAATAATTTTCAATGCAGGAAAAACACTGAGTTGACTCAGATTTGGAATATATTTTAATAAAAACATTAATATAAAATCGAACTGAGTCTGGTGTCACTCCGGCATGAATCCGGCTACTCGGAACATTGATATGTGCTCAAAAACCAAGTTGAATCTTGCAGTATAAAGCATTCACACTTAAGCACACATTGTGAATTTTATTGGATTATTGGAGTAATCGTTTCAGCCCTAGCAAGGTGTTTTCATCTAGTTTTGATAAATTCGCTGTAGCTAGGCGGTAGCTAATACGAGGCCACACATTACATATTAGCCGTTAGCTAACCACTTAGCTAGGCAAACTGCCCACTTATAACTAAGCTAGCTAACCCTAACCACTTAGCTAAACTAGCTAACTTATTAACATTGATCAGCGATATCTAGATTTTTTTGGTAATACAATTATACGATTTATTTGAGTAATAATTTCATCCCGAGCAACTTGTTTTCATCTCGTTTAGTGTCGAGACTAGATATATTTGCAGGTACTAGCTAAGTTAGTGCTAGCCCAAACATGACGTTCCCGTTAGCTGCTAGCTAGCCACTGAGCTAAGCTAGCTAAGATAAGTGATTATCAACAATTTATAACAATAATAATAGTAATAAATAAACTAATCTGTACTAATCAATGTATGGATAAGTAACTGTTGGCCTTTACACAATTTTCATTTACGTACATAAGCCTACATATTTACCTAGACTGGAAATGTAACAATGACATCTAATGCATTACCCACCTTCACTTCTTCATTTGGTGTTCCATCAGAGTCAAAGTGGCGGGAGGTGATGTGTACTTGGCGGGATATGGAATAAGCAGACAGGCTATTTGCTATTGGTTGATATGTATTAAGCAGACAGGCTACTATTGCTATTGGTTGATAGAGATCATGTGATCCCAATCTGTGTATAACATAGGAAGTGTAATTCTTACGGCCGCCAAAGGGGTCGCTGTGTTACACACACTTTATGGGGGGTCACACACACTTGGCACACACAAGTCAGAAATAGAACACCTTTTGGGTCACTGGAGATTTTTAGATAGAAATCCATTGTAGAGCATGCTGAATGCAACTACATAGCCAGTCTAATTGGGGACCATGATTTTTGTCCCCAATTGGAAACGCGTCCCCAATCAACTGGTGTGTACTCTGGGACATGTCCCCAATCGGAGGCTAAACCAACACACACACACAGACACACAGACACACACACACACAGACACACACACTCAGACACACACACATATACACACACACACACACACACACACAGACTGACTGTAGGTCTAGTCAGACAGGTCAACTCCCCTATGGCCGCCACAGACAGACTGGCTGAGCCCTCCAAGGCACGCAGGCGGAGCTAGCTGCTTCGGGGACACACACACACACACACACACACACACACACACACACACACACACACACACACACACACGTATACACACAAAACGATGTAGCCCAGTTTATAGTTTCAGCAGACCGATACTCTGAGAGTCTGGTCCCCTCTGACCTGACCTGAGCAGACACAGACGCCACGTGCCTCGGCGTGTTAAACTGGACGTCGCTCGCCACCCGCTCGCCTTTCCATTCAAAGCATGACCATCTCTAAGGGTGCTCTGTATTTGTAAGTCCGGTGCCTGTGTCTCTGTGGAGAGTCTAACCTGTGCCCCCTCTCTCCTCCCCCCCCCCCCCGGGCCCCTGTCCCGCAGGCCCTTCCTCCACACCCAGGACATGTACTTTGTCTTCGTCCAGCTGCTGTCCAGCGGCTCGGCCTGGTTCGCCATCATCATCATCGTCATCACCTGCCTCTTCCCGGACGTGGTGAAGAAGGTCTTCTACAGACACCTCCAGCCCACCAGCACCCAGAAGTCCCAGGTGAGGTGCCCAGGGCTGAAGGGCTCAGGAGGCAGCCTGAGAGAGGCAGCAGAGTGGGGGGACGGGCTTCATAAGATTGTTTTGGGGTGGAGGGAGTGTGGGAGAGAAAGCACGTTCTGAGCTTGGAGAAGAAGGAGGAATGTTTCATTACATAACAGAAAAGAATAAAGGGAGCTTAGCGGCGTTGGATCTTTTTCCACTGGGAGCTCAGGAACTTAATGCGACGTGGGTTGCGTAAAATAACTACTGGATCCGGCTTTTCTTTGGAGTTAGTGATGGTGCCGCGTGCCAGCGCCTTCTTAAGAAGATGTATTCCTCCTCCTCCTCCTCACTGCAATGTTGAGGGGGCAAATAGACGTTGATCACAGGAAGCGCATGATGCTCCCTCACGCACGGCCTGCTGCCCCCCCCCCCCCCCCCACTCACCACAGACTGCCCACTCCCAGTGAACGCACACACACACACACACACACACACACACACACACACTGGCTCACAGATCACTCCTCACCACTGTTCACAAGGCTATGGTTGGATTGTCTGTGGATTGTGAGTTCTGTTGTCTTTGCAAACCTCTGCTTTCAATAGTAGAGAGTGGCTCTCTCCAAACCTGGGCGGGGAGCATCACAGGGGAGCAGTCAACATTGATTTATTGTGGGAGATGCCGTACTGCAGCTTTTTCCCAGTGACAATCTTTATAGTGATACCTGTCTTCTTCCTGCTTACCACACGTACCTGTGTGTGTGTGTGTGTGCGTGCGTGTGTGTGTGTGTGTGTGTGTGTGTGTGTGTGTGTGTGTGTGTGTGGGTGGGGGTGGGTGTGGGTGGGTGGGTGGGTGGGTGGGTGGGTGTGTGGGTGTTTGTGCTAACCTTTGTACAGTCTCCCTCCTTGAACCACCTTCTGGTGTGTGTGTGTGTGTGTGTGTGTGTGTGTGTGTGTCTCTCCCTGTTTGTTCTCTGTGTGTTTGTATGTATACACACTGGTGTGATTGCTCCAAGCACAAGTATGACTGCTCTAACCTGCCTTTATGTCTGTGTGTTCTTCCTCCTGTCCCGTCTTCTCCTACCTCCTGTGTGTGTGTGTGTGTGTGTGTGTGTGTGTGTGTGTGTGTGTGTGTGTGTGTGTGTGTGTGTGTGTGTGTGTGTGTGTGTGTGTGTGTGCGTGCGTGTGTGCGTGCGTGCGTGCGTGTGTGTGTGTGACTCGTCCCTTCCTGTGCGCGCTCCTGTGTAGATTTACTCCAACAGAGTGGCAATAGGTGACGACTTCATCGCTCTGCAGCCCCTGTCCCAAGCCAAGAGCCAGCTGGGCAAGATTAGGTAGAGGAGGAGGAGGAGGAGGAGGAAGGAGCCTCCACACTAGCCGTCTGTCTCTATGTCTGTTTGTCTAACCTGCATGCCCAGACCACACCAAACAGCGTTTGGGTGGGGACGACCTGAGTAAAGCCTGTGACACACCGCTTGGCATCTTGCGCATGTATTTACCCCACCCCTTTTTTCATGAGTTGGTACAGTCCTGTCATCTGCTGCCGCATGCCTCAACCTGACCAGGGCTGTCCCCGTGTCCCCACATGTCACATCCACTCATATCACCTGGGCGTGACTCTGTGAGGTGTGTCGCACCAAAGCTGCTGCTTCCCCTGTCACTGACAGCCAGGACCCCCCCCCCCCCGTTGTCCATGCATGGTACAGTCTCATGCACTCAGCCCCAGAGAATCCCAGAGCCATTCTGCCCCCCATGTTGCAGGACGGTGCCTCTTTGAACAGCCACACACACCACCCCTGTTCTTTCACGGCATGGTACAGCCCAGAGGTCTCCTACTGGCAAGCCACCCCCATACCACCGCATGGTAGCATCCAAGGTGGTGGACCCCCCTCCCCCATGCATCACAGCATAGTACAGCCCTGCCATTGCAGCCCTGCTAGAGCTAAGGGTAATGATGGCAGCACAGACCAAGTATGATCCCCTGCATCAGTGAACGTTATCCACATTCACTGTGATCTCGGCATGGTATCATTGAGAGATAATTGAATTGTCTGTGCACCTACGATTGTTGCTAAACCCATACCTACTGGACAGAAAATGTCTCCTAAATGAATGCTGCTCTCATGTGTGTTAGCTAATGCTGTAATTAGGAGCTTTGTTAGCGAACTCTATTATCGTGAGAGTTGTTCCAGGCCCTCATTTGGGTCTTCAATGGAGCACGCTCTCAGACAATAGCGTTCGTTTTGAGTCTGTTGAGCACAATGTGTAGGAGAACTGAAAGCCCATCCAGAGACTGATAATAACATAAGTGGCCCTTCTGATGGCTGAGCTACAGTAACGTTGTTTTTTTTAATGGGGCTGACTTTAGTAGGAGAGCTCGATTTAGTCGCTGCCGTCTGAATTAATTGCCCCTTTGCCGACCCCCCCAATGAATTCTCCCATCTCCCAGCAGTGAGTCATCCATTAAGATAAGTGCGAGGTAATCACAAAGGCAGCTCAATGGGCTGGCTGTTATGTCTCAGTCAGGGCGCCTGGTCCCCGTGCTTGGAAAATGTAGCGTTAGACTAATTGTTTAAGACATGCGCGTCGATTTGTCATTTCTCCCAGAAGCACAAGCACACCATGTTATCTTCTTGTGCCCCCCCCCCCGTCTTCTGCGCTGGGCTTCAGTTCCTCTGCTCGTTGGTGCCGTCTCTCCGCTGCATCTCAGGGCTCTATCCTTCTACCGGGGGTGGGAACCTCTCCCTTTGGCCTGCCAGCATTGACGGCACGTGGGAGTTCCCTCCAAACAATGAATATGGTGAAGAGCACAAGGATTTGAGAATCGATTTGGAAGTGGCTGGCTCTAAATGCGAAAACATAATGTAATAGCTTTTTTTTTCTTCTTCTTCTCTCCTCCTAATACTCTCGCAGTCAGAATTTCATGAAGGCATTCCCTTCTTTTCACTTCTGTAAAAAATCCTCGTTTACCACCTAATCCAATGCACTTTCCATAAAGAGAAAGGCGAGTGGCTATAAATGACCAGCCACTCCTGTTCCGTCTCAGTGAATGCCGTGGCCACCTCCGGTAGACAGGTAAAGGCTGAGTGCAGACCGTGGGGACTGGCTGGCTGGCTGGGCGCACTGACCGGCAGCGTCTTGTCTCCTTCCAGATGGAAAAGGATCAGGTTTCAGTCGGCTCAGAACATGACCCTGCTAAAGCCCGCAGGAGCCCAGGGGAGGACAATTGGCACCTGCTAGCTGCTTCTCCTCCCCCCGCGCCCGCAGCCCCCGACCCCTGCTCCCCTAGGTAGTAGCACCAGCGTTACTGCCGTTACGTCACCCTGTCCGAATGGTACAGCAGGGACTTACCCGCACGCCTCAGCGCCTCCGTGCTCCCCTCAGGGAGTCCGGGGAAGGTCACGTCTGAATGTTCCGCACGCCTCCATGATGTCACTGATGTTCCCTATAGTCATGCTGCTACTATCACTGCCCTTTGGCTCCCATTGCTTTTTATTTTTTATTTATATCGGCCTGTTGCAAACACATCGATAACCGTTCCGTAATTTTTCATCTCTTTTCTCCACATTGTCTAAACTGTCTGGTTCTCACAGTCCTATAACCCTTTTGGCACTCCATAGGAGTTGCCAGCCCTGTGTCATGAAGCTGCACCACTAACCTGCTACAGCCCACCTCCTATGACTAATATCCTGGAATTGGCTTTACAATTTGCCTTCATTATTGTACGCATGACTGACATCACACCTGTCATTTTTTTATTGTTCTATTAGTCATAGATAAATCCGTGTTTTTCCACTTATCTTTTTATCTTTTTTTGTTTTTACTTCAGTATTATATCATCACAACAAGCTAGCCCAGCTCGTTCGGTCCGACTGACATTTTTATTGTGTTTGTCCCACAAGACGCCAGGTCCTGTTATGTTGTCCAACACCTAAACAGATTAGCCTCTGGTCCAATCACTTCAACTCGTAGCGTCCTTTCAGCTTTGCACGAGCCAGCCGGGTATCAGCAGCGGAGGCTTTGAGCTGGTCAGGTTTAGCCAGTAAATCAAGATGCCGATGATTCCCCTCATAGCTGCCATGGAGACCTTGCTCTGTTTATTGTCCTGCTGGTATTGTCCTGCCAGGCCATGTCGCACAGACTCAGGGGATTTAGCGCCCCGCTCAAGCCTGCTGCCATAACCCCCTCAGACTGATCGAGGTGCACGCACCTCTTCAGAGACTAGCAGAGAAATGGTGCATGCACCTCTTCAGAGACTATCTAAACGCAAAAATGTCTGTTTAGAGTGCCACGTTCAATCCTTTGACAATGACAAGTAGAGATGAAAGGGAAGAGGCCTCTAACTGTGTAACCTTTAGGCTGTGGTGCTTTGTGCTGCTCTCAGGACGACCGTTTGTTTGCCAGGATGCAGCGGTCTGCTCCGACGATCCCGACACCCAGCCCGTCTCCCTGACGTTGTGCTTTCGTCTTCCTGCAGTCGATATCGGATACCGGATGTTTTTGTGCCGCAGAACGATCCATTTTGACACGACAAACGGAAGACCTCTGTCTCCGCCGCACACTCGCCCCCCCCCCCCCCCCACTTCCACATGATTTTCCTTTTCTGTCACTCTGGTGGCTGTGATGCCGTCTTGGCAGTACTGATCTGGGCAGAACTAGAATGTAACCCTAAGCCTCGCTGGCTGTACCTCCCTGCTCTCTTTCGTAGCCTGCAAGCGTGGCGATCCCAGACAGGCTGCTTAGTCAGGTAAAAAGGAGGCCCCAAGTGCAGGGTCCAGCCATCGACTCTCCTTCAGTTCACTCCGCCAGCCATTTTCTTTTCATTCAATATTGATTTGACATATTACTTCCTGACTAGGCATCTCACATTGACTGGCTTCTTAGACCAATGTTGGAGATTCTTTGTTTGATTCCTGGATGCTAGAAGGTGTACTGTGCAATAAGTCTTAGTTTTTGGGTGTTGGTAAAAGACTAGTCTTCTCGTGCTGTCGGGTCATTGTCTAGCCTCCGGCAAAAACAACAGTCCATTAATACATAAACCACTTATGGCGTTTGAAATATAGCAAAAATTGAAATATTGCAAAGACATCTAATTCAATAACTACCTTCAGTAGCATCGCTCAAATGCTAAAACATGCTCCAAGCGTCACGAAACTCACTGCTGTGAGCGTTCAGATTGGCGTTCGCATGTGAAGTCGAACCAGGTCCTCACTCAGAGCACACACACACGCACACTGGAGACAAAGGCCACACTGGCAGGTTAGTTTAGATGGCGTGGTTCATTACAGGGAAGGTTTAAACAAGTCAGAAGGGAGGGCAGGCCCATAGGGTTAGGAGATGGTCCTTAGGAACGGCTTATTACTGTGGATGGTGGCCTAAACCCAGGTCCAGCCCAGAGGCCAAGGAACGCTTTGTCGCCACTTTCATGTGTTCATTTAAGCTATTTTTAAGGCTTGTTTGTCTGTTTGTTTTTATTTATTTTTAACCAATGTTCAGTATCATTCCCGTCGGAAATGTGTATTTATGATAATGTCATACACATGACTCAACCCTCCATGCCGACCCATCCTTGTTGTGATTTGAGCTGTTCATGAACACCTCACAACGCTTGACCCACTGCTTCTGTCTCCATCTCCATCTCGTTGTTTTCTCCTTCCACTCCTGGCTCTCACCTGCCCCCTCTCTGCCTCCTTCCACAGCTTACTGAGAGCTCCCGGCCAGGCGTCGGCTGTGTGGAGTCCCTGTGCTGCTACTCACAGGGCCAGAGCGGCTGCTCCCGGCTGGCACGGATGCTGGACCAGCTGAGGGGCCGCTGCCACCCCAACATCCCCACCAGGGTCAACAACAGGTGGGCTGCTGCTGCTGCCGCTGCTGCCCCTTCCTCTCCGTCTGACCGCCTGTCCTCTCGCTACCGCTGCTGAGGCCGGTGCCATCTCAAAACATGTCCTCCTCCTAAGCCTCAGCAGGCTGAGCCCGCTGCTCTTGGTGGAGCGTGTTACTAGAGAGAGCCCCCGTGGGTGCAGGAGCTCTCTGATTTATGTTAAGAGCCCCGCTGGGTGAAGAGGAAAGATGTGAGCTCTGGCACCCACAAGAGCCTACCACCTAGAATACTAGAATACTAGCCATAGACGCAGTGCAGATCTACATGGATTGATACTGATTACACTCAATTGTATGTCAGGGTGGATTTTGACCGTGTGGTTTGGGAGCGGGGACTCGTGTATCTTTCTTCTGCCTTTACCAGAGACCTGACTATCTAGTATGCTGTGGTGTAGGCTGTATAATCACGTCTACCTGACCGTAGGGTTTACCTGACATCGAAGCGCTCTCTTATCTATCTCGTCTATATCTACAGGGCTGCGCTGTCTTATCTATGTACGACCCGTGTATGCTATGATCTGTTTTGTCCGTCTACGTGTCTTATACCAGTCTCAAGAGATCAACCTCTTATGTCTCTGTTCAAGTCTTCTCCCGACTGAAAGCCGGCGATCGGAGCGCTCCGCAGCGGGCTATGAAGATCAATACCAATAGGCTGCTGACACTAGCATTGACTAAACGTGCCAGTTTCTGCTTGAAGCAGGTTTGAAAAGACGCGCTGGCCGACAACGCTGGTCTGTTAGCAGGGGCAGTAGTACCGTCCATGGTATTTGCTGCGAGAGCGACTGGCTGGTTGTGTTTGGTTTCTGTTCCCCCAGTGTCTGCTCCTCTGAGGGGGATGCTGCTGCTGCTGCTGCCGCCGCCGACTCAGTGTTTTAGCTGTGTCGGTGTGTTGCCCCTGAGTCCCAGGACCCCTCTATTGATTAGCAGGGATCCTAGTAGCTCTCTCTGCTGACTCCTGACAGGTTCAGTAGCTGGGACCAGCTCCAGCCCCTATCCATTCAAGGGTTATTGTTAAAGATGTAGCTTACTTGTTTTGTGTCTTTCTATGTTTCATTTGTGTGGAAATGTGTGTATGTGTATGTGTGCGTGTACGTGTGCGTGTACGTGTGCGTGTGCGCGTGTGTCTCTCTCTCTCTCTCTCTCTCTCTCTCTCTCTCTCTCTCTCTCTCTCTCTCTTTCTCTCTCTCTCTCTCTCTCTTCTCTCTCTCTCTCTCTCTCTCTGTCTCTCTCTCTCTCTCTCTCTCTCTCTCTCTCTCTCTCTCTCTCTCTCTCTCTCTCTCTCTCTCTCTCTCTCTCCATGCATTTCCATGTGTGTTTGTTGTGGGACTGACAGCATGCCGGTCAGGTGGTTGGCTGCTCTCCAGAGTGCGCTGCAGCGTGGCGCCCTGCAGGGTCACTCCACGTCACCTCCTCTGCCGTGGGCCACCAGCCCTGTCACGGCCTGGAGACGAGTAGCATGCTAATGTCAGGCCCACCACATGGAGCATGGATCTGATACTTCCATCTGGTGGGTTGATATTAGACAGGGACAGGATTCGTCTCACTCTGTAAGACCCACACACTTCCACTCACGTACCCTATCAGACGACGTGATCCTTTTTGTCCCTCTGGACCCCCCCCCCCCCCCCCCCCCCCGTGCTGTTTGTGTAGCCGGCCTGACTTCAGTTGAGGAGACCTGGAACGGCCCCTATCTCTCCTGCAGCATCTTGGTCTTCCAGCATGCAGACAAACGGAGAGGAGCAGACTTGTCCCAAGGAATAAGGGGGGAAGATGTCGTAACCATAGTCTCTCCTGGATTCCCTGAGCCTGGCCTCGTCTCCTTCCTTTTGAAAAATACATTCTGGGGGGACAACTGTGGCATATCTGTCCTTGCATTCTTTAAGAGAGAGCAGCGACATGGGGAATTTAGGAAAGACTTCCGAAGATGAGCCCATTACAGCCTTAACGCTAGGATACTGCCATCAGGGAGGGGACACCCAGTATATAACATGCTCGTTGACTGGAAGGGGGAATATATCCAACGTATATACCACATATATCACACATATATTGAAGCCCTTCTGTAGCCCTGGCTGCTTGTCTTACCGTGTCACTACTTACAGTGGTGTTTGTTGCCACAGCTGAAGCAAGGGGACCACACCCCAAACAGACAGACACGTGGGATCTGTAGTCTCGCGTAAGGGAGGATCGTTGAGTCTTTTTGCAACTGTGTCTTTGTATTCTACTGTATCCTGAAGCCTTACAGGTGCTTCTGAGAAGAGGCCACTTCCGAGGGAGTGTTTGTTTTGATGCACGGGGTAGCCTGGCTGAATAGAAACGTTTCCATTGAGCCCAACGAGAAATGCCGACCATTGAAGGCAGGGCCACCTCGGATTTCAAATCAAACACACCCTGACTTTGTCTTGTTGCATGGGGGCTGCTGCTGCCTTTGATATTTTGTATACTCAGAATATATGTTGTGTGTATTGTGCCCCCCCCCCCCCCACACACACACACACACCTCACTCTGCACTCGTTTTTCTACCTTCCCCTCTCCTCCATGTTGCGCTGCCCTGTCCTTGTCCTCCTTGTCCATGAAGTCTGCATAATGTTCAACTTCTTCTGATCAATTATTCATATGCTGTTAATGCACACACAGTGTTTTCTCTCTGGACGTTTTTTGTCTGCGTTTGGCAAGTCCACAGTCACCGAGGTGGACCTAGCCCTGTAAACTATGAGAGGGCCACTATCTAAAGACACTAAGTCCTCCACCAGCCGGCCCCTCTACACCAGGTCTTTAAAACGGTTGTCTTTGTGTGAAAGACGATGCTGCACTGTTGCGAGCAAAGCGCTTAGGTTTGAGTTGCTGCCTGCTGACGTACAGAATTTGATCCAAAGATGACCGAGTGAGTGTATTTATAGTGAGAATGGTCTTAAATGACTGACTGGGTAGTCTAAATAGAGGAAAACGTCATTCGAGGTGTTTGGTAAATGTAAAATCTCATGTTTCCCTACTAAGATGTGATCAGCCCAGCGGGTATAGCACCCAGGTATAGCACTTTCATTTCCCCCAAATAAGGGAGAGGAAAGAATGGTGCATTTGCAGAATATTCAATTAGGATCTGAATAATAGTGTTTTTTGGCACAAGTGCTTCTAACAACTCTCTACTGCCCCCTGCTGTTTGTTTGAGTCTAAGGACCTTTGGGCCTTCCCCCTGGATGACGTGCCGTAGTGTACAGTAAATGAACTTGCTGGATTTTGTATGATATTATAGCTATATATTTACACTTGTAAGATATTATATAACTTATTTTTGTAGAGCCTAGAGAACATGACCTCACAGAGAAGGGTTTCAGGCGACCGTAGCTTGAGTTCATGGCTCGTGCGTCCACCGTATGAGGTTCCAGATATGTGACAGTGTGGCCAAATAAGCTAAAGAGTGAGATAAAGAAGGCGAGAGGATGGGGAGGAGGATGATTGCTTTTGGTGTGTAAATGATCCTCCATCACTAACCCTCACCACCACCCACCATCCAGCCACTCGCTCTACCCTCATTCCCTCTCCTCATCCTGGCTGCTAGGTAGTGCTTTGTGCCCCCTGGAGGTTAGAGGTAGACAAGGTTGGCTGGACACAAACCAATGGCAATTCGTTTGATCAGTGGTTACCCTGCCCTCTATATATGCACATACACACTCGCACCACTTGAAAATCCTTACTTTTGCTATGTCAGTCAAAAACCACACACACACACACACACAGTCTCCTAACCCTCACTCACTGCTACTGTTGCGTCTTCCAGATCATGGAGCGACTCTGAGACCTTCTCCAACGACCGCAGCATCCTGACTCTGTCCCCTATCGAGTCCACCAACTGCTGACCGAGCCAGCCAGCAGACACCCGGTTTGAATGGCGGCCGGCTACCTGGCCTTGCACAGTCAGAGGAGATAGCTTCCCGGAGCTGACGTCCCTTGCTAGCTTTCCCAAGTTTCCCCACTTTAAGAACGAAATAAACCTCTCCACCTAGTTAGCCAATGCTAACTCTCTCTCCTAACTATGATCTCAAGTGCTAGTGACCATGGTGCTACCCTCCCCTCCCCTCCCCTCCCCTCCCCTCTAGAGAGACAGACTGCACTCCTCACCTGACCTCATTAACCCTCTGGATGTGTTAGCGCTAGCTTCTGAAGCTAAGGGCTATCCTCCTGAAGAGAAGGACACTTTTCACTTCAACATATCCTCCTGACCCAGGGCAGGCAATCACTTCTCCACCATGGATGACTGGCTGACTGGCTGGCTGACTCACTAGCTGGTTCGCTGACTGGTTGATGGGACAGTTTCAGATGAACAGTCACCAAGATATGAAGACACTACCACCTTTTCTCGAACATGGCTGCCATCGTTCAGCCTCTGCCCTGGTCACAAGGGAAAGAATAGACTTCACGTACCAAAGACCAAAGGATGGAGAAGCAAAGACCGGAGTCTTTCAAAAAAGAGCGTTCATTATTGTGCCTGATTGTAAAGTAGATTAGTGAAGTGCTGCTTGACCGGAGCCACCAATCTATCTTCCACACCCATTTGTCCGTAGGACATCGATGGGCCTTTTTTATAAGCCATATTCCCAGTAGTTTCTATGCGGGACCTAGTTACTGGACAGTTGAAAATGCAAGACGTAGTTTGTGGCTGCGTTGGAAAACAGTTCCCCTGAAATGCCTTTTTGTTCCACTCAGACTTCAGTGGTTTGTTGGTCCAAATCGCAGACAGAAGAATGTCGCTATCTGTGTTCACACACAAAAAAAAGTCACAGCGAGAGATTTAGCAGACAAATCCAGCTTTTTGCACAAGTTACTGTTTCATGCTCCAAATACATTTTTTGGTGTTTGATTGTTTTTAGTTAGACTTTTTTTTTTTTTTTTTTTTTTGTGTTTTTTTGCCTTCAAATCATTGCATGTCATCATTGAAAGTGGTTTGAATCATATTATTGTTATTTTGTTTGCTATTGCCATGTTGTTCTGTGACTAACCACTTGGTCCATGTGGTGTGCGTGCGTGTGTGCATGTGATGTGTGCTTGCGCGTCTGTGACTGTTTTGATTTAGGAAAGGTGGTAGCTTCACCGACTGGCAGTGAACTAAGAACCTCATTAACCTCAAAGAATCAGCGCAACGTTGAGGTCCCTCCAAAGTTAGAAGGTTGCGTTTGCAAAACATTGAATTGATTCCTTTGCATCCTTCTCCTAATCATCAGTCACTTGGTTTTACTGTGTCTGTAATTTGGCAGGGCCAGTAAGGAGACGTGAGGAAATCAATGCAAATTATTCAAATTTCAGACTAAGGAAATAACTTCTAACGAGTGTATTGTAGAAGAACATGGAGACAACCGTTTTAAACTTGCTTTAAGTCTTTACACACCTATCATCCACAGGGACTGTTTAATAGGAAAAATGGGATGTTTATGGTATTTATTCAAGATTTTAAAATGCCATGAAGACGCTGAAAAAGGAGAGGGGAGGTACCATTTGTGAAAATTGTTTGTCAATAGATGAGTAGACAGTGTTTTTTTTTTTTTTGTATGGGAAAAATTGTTTGATGCATATCTAGTCACTGATGGCCTATTGCAAATAGTTGCCCTGGTTCATCTGACTGATGTGGAGGCTATTTATTATTCTGGTTCTTTCTTTTCTCTTTCTATTTTCCTTGTACTATACATATCTGCAAGGTCCTATTATCTTAGAGCATAGGTCAATGGTCTGATGAAGACAGATTTTTTTTTTTTTTATCAGAAGCTTGTTATCCACATTTCTAGGTCATTGACTTTTCTAAGAGCAGTGTGCATTCATTTTATTAACACTATAAGGGAGAAGAGTTTAAATGGACAATTTATGAACCTGAATGGAAAAGGGAGTGGTCCGGCTAAATAAGAAATAATAGGTCTAGTTTTCTGTTAGAATATTTTTGGTACGTTTATTTTGCACCCACTGAACATATAAAGATGTGACACGAGGTACAAAGGGTAGTAGGAAAATCTTTGAATGTGGGAGAATATTTTCTGATCTCCTTTTCCTTTGATTGGCAATAAGATTACTCCTGCACTAGAGACCATGCACCAGAAAATTATTTTTCCACATTCTCCTATTCATTAAAGATGCTGTTTTGCTTTTTCTGTGTGTTCTCCTTTCCTGTCTCCTGGTTTAGCTGTTTCATGACTGACGTTAGTGAATACAGTTCTATTTACAAAATAAATAATTTTTTAAGAAAGTGAACTAGTGTGTTTATTCATCATCTGATTACTACCTGTTAAAGTGAGCTTGGCTAGAGATATACTCTATCTATGATTATTACAGGCACTAAAAATGTGATTGTGACATCCTAGCACAATTTAGATTGTGAATAATTGTGGTTCACATTCACTACACTACAGAAAACTTGCATTGTGTAGCGCAGCTGAAAAGCCATATTAACATTGACCAGATATTTATTCTGATGTTACATCAAATATAGGTAAAACATGCGAAAACAGCATGTAAACATTTGAGAAAGGTTGTATTTATTAATTACAGTATAAGAGCTATTTTATACATTTCCTTTTAGAAAAAATCATTTGACAAACCTCCACAGAATCAGAAAGCAACCAAGTCTATACAATGTATTAATACAAATCACTACAAACAGGTCAAGAACCCATTCACTGCTTCCTTCGATATTACAGCTTTGTAACCTACCATAAGTGTATTACCGATGTACCTCAAATCACGGCAAGGCTTGCAATCCATAATTAATGCAATACAAAATTAAAATAGTGCTAAGGAAGTTGCGTATGCAACATTAATGTTGTTAATGCATACTCATGTCCTGGACCACAGTTCGTACGCTGGCCTTGGGTACCACGTAACCCCCGGATAGATAGTGCACCCCTCTAAACAGCACGTTTGGGACTGGGACCGTCTGATCCAGCGGTGGAGTTATGAGACACGTGGAAGCTCTCCACTTCATGAACAAAACAAGAATGGAGTGAATCTAGAGAGAGGGGCTTGTTTCAGATTCTTCGGTAATGTGCTGTCTTTTAACAAATTAGATCTCCCATCAACCACTGCAGGAACTTCATTAGAAGTAGCATAAGAGGTCTAGTGCACATAGTCTAACAATCTGAGCCCCAATCCTGGTTATGCCTGTAATTCTAAATAAAAAGGCAGAAGGAGAGGTAGGAACTCAGAACATAGAAAGGAGCACTTGACAGAATAGTATAAAGAGAAGTGTTCTGCCTGTGCTACAAACATTACCAGCAGAAACCCCACAGAAAGTCACATACACAAAAAAAACACTAAGGCAACTGGCTTGTGATAGGCAAACTGTACATGCAGGTCTATCGAGACCTGAAGTATGTTCCCAAGCGGTTGTGCAGCAGTGAGCTAGTCCTACAACCTGGAACGAAACTGAAAGGAATTTACATGATGAATTTCAGTCACTTTGGGAACAATAATCTCACCGATATTGTTTTCAGGCCTCTACATATCTGGTGATGCACTAGCTTCATCCCAGTCAGCTCATCACATCTCATGACACTACAGTAACTAATCCTGCCTTGCCCCCCCAAAGGTTCTTCCTCACACACATTCGCCACAACTGACTATAGTGCATACGGGTGCTATTCTTCAGCAGCCTCCTCCTCCTCCTCAAATTCGACAAGCGCTGCGTGCCGATTGGCTTGAGAACCCTCTTTGAAGAATACCTTCTTGATCACACCCGCCTTGGGCGCTCGGATAGTGTGCTGTGGAGAGGGACACAAAACAAAATGTGAACGCACACGTCATCCACTGCTCCGTGTGTGTGTGTGTGTGTGTGTGTGTGAGTTTGAGTGAGATCGGTCCTCACCTCCATCTTCATAGCGATCATGACCATGAGAGCGTCCCCCAGAGCCACCGTGTCTCCTATCTTCACCATCACCTGAACAAAGACAGACAGAGGACACACTGTAGCCGGGCTCTCATACGGGCGAGGCACTCTGTGTTTTGTGTTATCTTCCAACCCCGTACAGATGGTGTGTTGCCAGTTACCTTCTCTATGGTGCCAGTCATGGGGGCCACAGCTCCGCCCTGCGCCCCGGAGCCAGCCACTCCAGCCAGGTACTTGGGTACGGGCACCGACACCTCAGCATTGCCCTCCTGGGAGAGGGAGAGACAACGGCAGATCAAAAAAAGAAAAAACTCTGGTTTGCTCCTGCGAGCACTGGGGTGGTGACGTTAAACACGGACAGTGCGAGAGGAGCCGCTTCCGTTACCCACCATGGAGAAGAGGTGGACGGTGTTGTCCAGGATGACCAGCTTGGGCCGGGACTTGACCCCGTCGACGGAGCAGTGCAGGAAGGAAGCTCCGCCCTCGGTCTCCACCTCCCCCGTCACATGGAACACCTCGCCGTCGACCTGGCAGGAGGAGGAGACAAGCGTGTTACGACCTGCAAGAGTAATTCTACTGTTCACTCTCTGGAATTATTATTGGGTCTATTTTGGGTGCGCTTCTAGGCGGGGTGAGCAAAGTTTTCTTTTCGCTTTGTATGTAAAAATGTGATGAAAAGGCAGTGGATACCGCTCACCTTCATAGTGTAGGTCCCATCTCTGTTGTATATGATCACCAGGTCGACTTCTGCACAAATGGAAACACACATACTTTAGTAAACATATAAAACTCTTCTTGCCGAGTTTAATCAGGTTTATATACCCCCCCATACCCACCTCAACCTTTTCTCCTCTGGAAACACATCTCATCCAGTTATTGAAATATGTCTTAATATAATAGAAGGTCGTAAGGGAGAGCGACTGACAATTTCCACAGGATATTGTAATGAATTTTTACAAATTTTTTTTTTTTTATATAATTTAATTAATATGCCAGGCATTGGATTAATCCAACTTTATTGCTGCGCTAATTATTCAAATAATCATTCAAATGCTACCTCTATGAGTCTATTCTTAGTCTAAAATAAAATTCCAGTTTTGAAGTGTGGCATAGCGAGATAATTAAGCTTAACTCCAGCCATCTCTCTGCCCCACAGGCTAGAACTGTGTCTAACGATGAGAGGCACTCCTATTCCTACAGCGCTATGACCACCTATAGATATAAATCAACCAGTGAGCAACATTACAGACCAGAGGGTTGGAGCCTCACTCACTCTGGTCTCCCAGCTGCAGGGTCATGTTCCGGTTCATCAAGATGTTGATTCTCCTCCCACTGCTTGACCCAAACGGAGAGAACGGGTCTGGAAAGAAAGACACACACACACACACACACACACACACAGACACACACACAGACACACACACAGACACAGACACACACACACACACACAACGTAGATTAGACCCTAACCCACCCACTATGAAAATACCAACAGGCTGATGAACGACTGTCCCCACAACGTAGGAGATTGTTCTTTCAGTTGGGTCAAACAGCCAGGGCTCACAGCTTTCACTCAAACAAGCATTAGTGTAGTGAGGAAGCTGACCGTTGGAGGCCTGCAGGAACTCCTGCGTGCGGCTCCTCTCCTGGAGCAGCAGCCCCAGGGCGGCCTGGCAGATCGTGGCCCGGGACGGGGCAGTGGGAGTGGGGAAGAGCTCGAGGTAGTGCTGGGGGATGAAGCTGGTGGTCACGTTGCCGGCCTCGAACTCCGGGTGAGCGGACAGGCTGAGGAGGAAGTCGATGTTGGTGTTCAGGCCCACGATCTGATGAAGAGGAGGAGGAGGAGACCATCAGTCAGTGTGTGAGCCTCTGAAGCGTGGCTCTTAGGCCCACCGGTCGGTCCAGACTTACGTTGTACTGTCTCAGGCAGTAGTGGAGCTTCTTCAGGGCGGCAGAGCGGTCCTCCCCCCACACCACCAGCTTGGCTATCATGGGGTCGTAGTGAGCAGACACCTCGTCTCCTGCAGAAACACCTCCGTGTTGGTTTCCATGACTACGCACAGGACCTCTTTAAGCACTGCGACTGTTTGCATGTGACAGTCCACACAGTTGGTGTGTGTGTGTGTGTGTGTGTGCCTGCTCTACCTTCCCTGACGCCCGTCTCAATGCGGGTGCAGTCATCGGCGGGCGGCGTGGAAAGGTGAAGCAGGGGCCCGGCCCCGGGTAGGAAGTCGTTGATGGGGTCCTCGGCGTAGATCCTGGCCTCGAACGAGTGGCCCATCACCTCTAAGTCATCCTGGAGCAGAGGCAGGCGCTCCCCTGCTGCCACCTGCAGGACCGGAGGTCACAGAGCAGGTTGGAAATCGAGTCGGTTTGAAATCCGAACGGAAGAAGGGCACGGCTCAGCCACCTTTCTATTCCTCAGTCTCTCCCTCCTCTTACTCTCTCTCTTCCCTCGTCCGTCCTCGGCGCGCCCCTCCCTGGGTACTCACCCTGAGCTGCCACTCCACCAGGTCTGTTCCAGTGATCATCTCAGACACGGGGTGCTCCACCTGCAGTCTGGTGTTCATCTCCATGAAGTAGAAGTTGTGCTGCGCGTCCATGATGAACTCCACCGTGCCTGCCGGCAAACAGACAGACAGACAGACAGGGAGACAGACAGACGGGGAGACAGGGAGACAGGGAGACAGACAGACAGACAGACAGACAGGGAGACAGGGAGACGGGGAGACAGGGAGACAGACAGACGGGGAGACAGACAGACAGACAGACAGGGAGACAGGGAGATGGGGAGACAGGGAGACGGGGAGACGGAGCGAAAGACAGACTGGAAGTCAGACCACCTACACCTCGTATAAGTGGGGATTTATTAAAAAGAGTGTGTAACGCATCATTGAGAATTACTGCATGCCGATCAAGGAAAGCCATCTCCACGCAGGGATGAATATTATCTTTCATTCATATCTACAAAGAAGTGCACGTGCGAAGCCACAATTCAAGTGTGTGTTCCAAGCAGGGCCGTGTAGAGTGGGCTCCTCTGGCTCACCTGCTCCCACGTAGTCGACGGCTTTGGCAGCTTTCACTGCTGCCTCGCCCAGCTTCCTCCGCACCTCGGGGCTAATGCCAGGCTGCAGGCACAGCGAGCACGTAGAAAGGCATTTCATAGACAGGACACAAAGTCAAAGGTGGTGTGCACTAAATCACAGCGACGGGTATTGAGGAGAAATAATGCTTTGGTATTATTTACAGATCTAACAGATAGTATACACACAGTGTGCACACATCCACACAGCTATGTCTGACCTATAGCCAGACAGAAGGTAGCTTTAGACAGCTCCTTGACAGGACGGATGCCGTGTGTGTTGTCTATGCGGTCTACTTCTGTGGGCACTTCTGTACGCAATGTCTAAACAGAGACCTATCGATGGAGGAATCTGCACAGTGTGGTAACCCTGTGAGAAGGTAGGCACAATGTTACCCCTGGGGCTTCCTCGATGATCTTCTGGTGCCTTCTCTGGACGCTGCAGTCTCTCTCAAACAGGTAGACGGCATTCCCGTGCTGGTCCCCAAACACCTGCACCTCAACGTGCCTAGAGACGAGGGAGACGGTGGACAGGACACGGTTTCACACCAAACACAAAGACTCGGCCTGGTGGTATATCAACGCAACCAATAGGCTTTGGTGGATGTGTTTTTCTGTGTGTTTGTATAATAATAATAATAATAATAATAATAATATTACATTTTATTTGTAAAGCGCTTTACATTGTATAAACAATCTCAAAGCGCTAAAAGTGGGTTCTCTACCTAGGGTCCTCCACAAACTTTTCGACCAGCATGACGTCATCGTTAAAGGATTTGCGAGCTTCTCGCCTAGCAGACTCCAGCTGTTCTACAAAGTCGGCGTCTGTGAAAGCAATACGCATGCCCTGCATACACAACAAACAGTTACAAATAAAATTGCAATAAAAATGTATAATAATAATTAATTGTATTTCGTTTTAAGCCCTTTTTTCTCAAAGACTCAAAGTGTTTTACAAATTGGTTGCCAATGAATTACACACAACAAACGGACAGACAGCTATCACACACAACAATCAGTCTGAGTGATACCACGGCAGCCAATTCGCACCAGACCTGCTCACCCAATATACAGATTTGCAGTGCCTTGTATACAGCTCAATTGACAGTGCCTTGGTCAGGACGCTGAAAGGAGTATTAACCCTTTTGATCGTGGGAGGAAACCGGAAAACCACAAACACAGGGAGAACATGCAAACACCACAAAGAAAGGCCCTTGGGTCAGCTGGGGTTTGATCCAAGGACCTTCTTGCTGTGAGGCAACAGTGCTAACCACTGAGCCACCATGCTGCCTAATAGACAACACTCACTACAATGATTAGACACAATAATCCTATAAACCAGAAAATCCTATTGTTCATGTGATGACTGTTGTCAGTCATTGGAAAACTCACTCTAATCGATTCATGTCTGTGGGCTTTGGAAACGTGTGAACAGCAGGTTTGTATAGCATGATAACACAGGTGAGAAGTATTTGTGTGCTCACTTTGCCACCCCCTCCCCTGACAGCTTTGATCATCACGGGGTAGCCAATCTGGACAGCCTCAGCTTGGAGCCTCTCGTTTGATTGGTCCTCCCCGTGGTAACCTCCAATGATGGGAACCCCAGCAGCTGACATGATGTGTTTTGATGTGCTAAGAGATGAAAAAAATTTCAAATAAAGATTTTGTTTCTATAAAGCCTTTCAGTAACTTGTTCTCCTTAAATATCAAATGACAAAATAGCACTCTGACCCAGACAGGGTGTTAAATGATTGAAATGTAGTTGTACCTCTTGATGCCCATGTCCCTGATGGCAGAGGATGGTGGTCCAATAAAGATGATGCCTTCCTGTTTGCACGCTTCTGCAAACTCTGTGTTCTCTGACAGGAAGCCATAGCCAGGGTGGACAGCCTGGACACACAGAGAGAGAGAGAGAGAGAGAGAGAGAGAGAGAGAGAGAGAGAGAGAGAGAGAGAGAGAGAGAGAGAGAGAGACACACACGTAGATGTGAACAACAGGTTGGCAAAATGCAGCAATAGAATAAGGTCTCAAGTCCACAGCCATTGAGACACATTTAGCAAAAACATACTGAACTTACATGTGACCCTGATTTCTTAGCCACTTCCAGAACCTTCTCCATGCACAGGTAGCTTTGCTGAGATGCTGCTGGCCCAATGTGGTAGGCCTCATCTGCCTATAGGACACACACAGTCCATACCGCTATAAGTAACCTAAATCTAAACCTAAGTCTGAAGGAGCCAGAGAGGGAAGATAGGAAGCATGAGATAGGGGTCGGAGATTTATCGTACCATGGCAACATGCATGGAGTGTCGGTCAGCCTCACTGTACACGGCGACGGAGCGGACACCCATCTTCTTAGCTGTCCTCATCACACGACAGGCGATCTCCCCTCGGTTGGCTATAAGCACCTTCTCTATCCTGCCAACACCTACACGTTCACAATTTTTTTGGCATGGTCATTTAAAGATGTGTGTCTCAGACTGGTATATTATGGAAAGCAACAATAACCCTGAAAAAGTACAGACAGAACCACAATCCTACTCACCTCCTGAAGCAAACCTTACACATCCTTTGGTCCATGAGAGTTTCCTATGAGACACAACCCTAGGTCAAAGAAGAGACGACCTTAAAGAGCTCCTCGTTCAGATATGGAAGGTAAGGGCGGCAGAAAGTTCGCTAATTACTAATGTTTACATGCATCCAATACTGTCAAGGACAGTCCAGCTGAGAATGAGCTAACGTTAACCGTGGCACAGTTTCAACACAGCAGCTGCTTTAGCACTAGCAGCAACAGTTTTCTCAAAACACGTACATTTAAGTATTCTAAAAGTGGGCTAGTATGCATCCTTTATAAATAGGACCAAAATCTCCATGCCCTTAGCCCTCCTATTTTTGCCTAGCGATAGCTACATGACATGGGATTTATAAGCATGCCTTTACTTAACCTTGCACCGAACAAGACCTTGCTGAGAAGTTAAGTTAAATAGCACGATCTATATAAACGAGCTTTGGAAAAAAAAGCTTTAGACTCAAAGTTTTCAGAAAAATGTAATTCAAGTTTATTTGCAGATTGATATTGAGATTACATGTGAAAACTATTGCATCTGTCCTGCGAAATAGCTTGCCAACATTGGCTAAGCATGTTAGCTAGCTTTACCTTTAGAGACAAAAACTTATATTTTATTTTAATTGCTATAGCTCAAACGTAAAACACTTAACTTGTAGTTATAACAGGAAAGAAACCGATTAACTTACTGTTGAAATATTCTTAAACCATGAAGGGTTGGTACGTTCAGAATGACAGCAGCCATGTCTATCTCATGTATTAGCTAGCTGCTATGCTAGTGACGAAGCTAAGCTCTCTCTCTCTCTTGACTTTGAAATGAAAGCTAAATTTGAAATATCCAGAGCATCTTTTTTATCTTTTTTTAAATAGCTTAAATTCATAAGAAAATGTGAGTCAACCATTAAAATATGAAAACTCGAATAAAACACCAAAAAATAGTATAATAGTGCTATAAATAAATAAAAATACAATTTATATATACTGGGATTTGGTCCTTTTGCTTATCCGTAATACAATTGACCAATAGAAAACGCCAATACGAAGGAGGGGTATGCAAGTTTTATTTTTTTTACGTTACATGAGGCTGTCAAACTCTGGTTGCAGTGTGTGTGTGTGTGTGTGTGTGTGTGTGTGTGTGTGTGTGTGTGTGTGTGTGTGTGTGTGTGTGTGTGTGTGTGTGTGTGCGTGCGTGTCTGGGGGTTTCAGATAACCACAAAAGGAAAATAGAATTAGTAATTGTTTAGCCCACAGTAACTGAACAGAATAACATGTTGCTTTTCTCTAAGTGTATGACGTTATAGCCAATAGTATAATTATGTTCTCTAACTAAAAATGTATATGTATAAAATAACATAAAATAGAAAATATATTTGGCATATTGGTGAAAAATTATTTCGCTCATACTTTATGACCCTATCCTAGCCGTTCATATCCCTGTCTGCGGCGGTCTCTAATGATCAGAAAGGTGATCACGGCAATAAGGATGAGTCCCACCGCCGTAGCGCCAAGGATTATGGGAAGGACTCGTTTGTTAAAGTCGGCCCAACATTCCACCTCTGAAACGCAAAGACAGAGATTCACAGACAAACAAACATGAACATTTAAGGGAAGGGGAAGAATGACAGAAAAACAATAAATTATTAATTGTTATCACGGTTTAGATGATTGTGTCAGTAAAGCTACAATAAAAAAATTATGAGGGTTGTGTAGAGACTTGAACTTACCTTCTCCAAAATTATCACCAGGGAGGGTGAAAGCTTGTACCTGGAGAGAGTAGAGCTTGATCTTCAGCTCTTTAGCCATCAGAAATAAAAACTGTGAATTGCACTTGAAGCTTTTCCCACAAGATGCCAGGAACTCCTTTTCATTGGCTATCACGCCAGGATAGCTCTTTCCTGGAGACAGGTAATTATTCCAGTCAAACTCAGCCAGCTAGAGTTTTTATAAAAGGCTTATACTCACAGATGTAAACCTTATTTTTTCACTCTTGAATGTTTACTTACTCGTGCATCCTTTGCAGGCAGGAAGAGGGCTCAGATGAGCTGTCATAGAATTCACATAGGACACATTTCCTTCCTGTGGGAGCCACATCAATTAAAATGTTTAAGGCCCAGGTGCAGAGAAATGTGCAATCAACACTGCACCCGTGTTAAACCAAATGTCCGTACCTTGGTGAAGATGAGCTGTAGATTCCCTCCATTACCCAGCAATGTGATAGAGAGAACCGCCTTTTCGACCCCACAGTAGCCTGAGAGGCTCGCGGTGGCCGGGTCCAAGTTGTAATACCACATTTTCTGAAACCAAGGGGAGCAACATACTGTGTTTGGGTCTGAATGGAAAGCAGCACATTTACCATCAAAGAAAGCCGACGATGGCACTGTAGTCCGCATGCAAAACCTTTTATTCAATGCACTTGAGACTTGACCAAACATATAAATAGGACTTCAGTCAATATATGTAATGAAATAAAAATCATGCATGGCTCTAATTCTGATAGTTAATTCTTCTAAACTATTGAATCACACCTAGATGTATTTTAGGGCAACATAAATGCATGCTATTGGCTTGCACTAAAATGCAGCATGGTGCAAAGTCTTTAAGGTGTCTGTTCTTCACAGTTTAGGTGATAAACCACATATGTTCGCCTCTCACACATCCAGCAAAGAAGTGCTGAAGTAAACACATGGTAGCATACAAGAATTGCTGGATTGGATACACATCAGAAACCCCTAACCGCTCCTAAAGTGCTGAGCCATTAACGATTCCTTGGTCCAAACCTTGTTCTCAGTGATTATGTACTCCACTCCCATGGTGGCTTTCAGGCAGACTTTTTTAGTCGTGGGGTGCTTGAGAATGTAGGTACCTGCATAGATGTACATTGACTATTTATGTGCTTTTACTTTAAACGAGATAACTCTAATCAGATTTACTGCCAGTGTGTTATCATGTCTATGGGGAACCTACCTGTTACTGGGACTGACTCTGAGGGCTGCAGAACAGGCAGATTGTCCTGCACCACGGGGGCATCTTTGGGGTCTGAGTTAACTTCCCAGGTGGGTTGGGTGTAGTTGCTAGCTGTTGCAGTTTGAGTGATCAACTCTGATGCATTAACCATTGTGGTCTTTTCTGAGTGAGAAAGAAAGCCTTTGTTGGATAGGTGTCAAACAGGAAGCCCCAACAGAGACTATATCTCACACACAAGTGACAGTTCACGTACGATATATATATATTTTATATATATTTTCAAAACAGTTTGTTGTAGACAAATGTTCTTTTTTATATATGAAACAAAACGTTAGTGCCCACACGCATTCTGATACCAAATATGAATACAAATTTAACATGTTACAAAATATAAGATATCCATTGAAGCCATTTTTTTTAACATGTGTTAATACTTATGACACCTTTGCAGCAAAAAAAAGCTATAACAGCAAAAACGAAAACTACAGTAAAATTCAGAACATACGCACATTAGATATGTAAGGACACATTACAAACTAAAACAGAGTATTTACTTGATATGACATAAAACTCACCTTGCAATAAAATAGCCAGTAAGAGATAGGTTGTTCCAGACTGCATGACACGTTTGGATCCTTGTCCCATCCTGAAAGAAATAATGTCCAGAAAAATACAGAATATTTTGTTATAGCGAGCTACCTAAATTGAGTGTTCAGACGATGCTGTGATACTGAACACCTAAAGACTCCCCACTAAAGACAAAAAAGGAGGAAGTGTTTGTGCTACTTGTGTCAGTATTGGCCGTGACCGGACAGATTGGCTGCATCTCAATTGTCTGAAATGTCTTTTCCCCCCTTGTCTTCTCATGATTTATTATTATTATAATTATTATTATTATTATTATTATTATTATTATTATTATTATTATTATTATTATTATTATTATTATTCCATCCATCCATCCATCCATTAACTTTTACCGCTTATCCTGTACAGGGTCACGGGGGGGCTGGAGCCTATCCCAGCGGACACAGGGCGAGAGGCGGGGTACACCCTGGACAGGTCGCCAGTCTATCACAGGGCCGACATATAGGGACAGACAACAACTCACACTCACATTCACACCTACGGGCAATTTAGAGTCACCAATTAACCCTATTATTATTATTATTATTATTATTATTATTATTATTATTGTTATTATTATTATTATTTATTTATTTATTTATTTATTTATTTATTTTATTTATACAGGGGTAACCGACTGAGACCAGGTTTCTTTTCCAGCAGTGCCCTGTTCAAAGGCAGAACATATAAATTACAACAAGAACTAAATAAACGATAGTGAGCAAAAAATAAACATGTGTTACAATATTTACAATACGGTACAATATTGAAGTTTCAACTCTTCAACTCCCAAAGCCTGCAATAAAAGTTTAAATTGCACAACAGAAAAAAAAACTGCTCTAATTTAAATTTCTGTAAAATCTTGTTCCATTTAGCAGTGGCAAAATATTTGAAAGCTGATTTATCAAGTTCTGTTTAACTTTGGGGCTTTCAGGGGTGAAATAGTCCCGTGAACGTGTCCTATGACTACTGGATTTGTGTGCCAAAATGTGTTAAAATAAAACTATAATAGGACACGATTCTCTCTCAACCCATCAATCTCCTTATGTTGAGCAGTCGACTCAGAAAGGGTTCTAGTCAGAGTCATAATATGTTGATTGAACAAAACATCACTGACGGAGGAAAACCTTGTATCTCCAGAAAGACTACTTTTTAGAAATCGGAAACACAATGTTCAAACAGATTTTCAAATGAATGGCCATTGATTTAATAATACATAGTTTATAAAGATTGCAAAGTAATCAAAACTTGCCGTGAAAATGTAAAACCAGGTCTATTAATGTACAATTTAACACTTGGCACAATCGTGCAAGTCTTTTGATAATGTCTTATAGGTGTTGCCTCTTTGTTTCTTTGTTAAACCAGACAAAGACAGCCCAGGAAGAAGCCATAGACAAGATTGAAAAAAACATGGCATAAAGGGATTTTAAACGTATTTTCTTGCACCATTATTTTGCCTGTGAGCGTCAGAGATACCCACTACTTGATTAGCTTTAACCCTTTAACTTTTATTTTCTAAAACAATTTACAAAGTTCAGTCAGCTACTATGTATGCTAGGTGATTCTTGGGATTACAGTGAAGAAATTTAGAATGTGTGAGCAGGCAACATTTTTGACAAAATGAGGGCCAAAGGTTGTTGGGGACAAAGTATCTTCTAAAATACACAAAGCGTCAAAGCACACAGTCAGAGTATGTGCTGAACGTAAGAAAACGAGAGTTAGCCAATACAAGTAAGGCAGCTTTGCAAATACGATGCAACCGTGTGCTTGTTGTTGTATGTGATTGTGTGTGAAATAAATGTAAAGAATGGAAATTACGTTTTCTACTTTGCCCTCAGATTTTCTTAAAGATTCCAAGCTGCTGACCACTAAAAACACACACAAAAGTTGTGGACAGTGACAGATTCATTCTTTAGTCCTAGCTCAGATATTGATTGTGGGGTTGCAGAGGGCAACAGAAGAGTCAACATTACACTTTTTTTCCTGTCATCCTTTTTCAACTCCCACTTCTCTACTATCAGTCCAGCTCCATCTGTCATCCACTAAACAGGAGTCCCAGTGGTTCAGATAATCTGCCAATCGCACCAGCAGCAGCAGGAGTTCATCAGAGGAGAGAAGCAAGTTCCTATAGTCTGATCCCACCAAGTTGTACGCCTACTCTAGTAACTCGCTTGGCTAGCTGCAGACCTTCAGAACAGGGACCAAGGACCCTGTGTGTGCATAAGATGAGGCTGGACATGAGGCTGTGTGTGCTGGGGCTGCTGTGCGTCCATGGCTGGGCCCAGAAGCAGAAACAACAGGACGTGCCCTTCAACATGGCCCAAGTGCAGACGCTGGTGTTCTGTGACGACCCAGTGTTGGAGCGGGCCGTGTACAACGCTCTGGACAAGTTCAACGAGAAGCTTGCCTATGGAAATAAAATGGCCCTCTATCAGATACTGCAGGCCACCAAGGTAGGTGCTTCGGACCAGCCATAAGAAACAGTGGGTGTTGGGACTTTCCCATGGTGAAACAGTGTGAAGGAGAAATACAGACTGTTTTTGTGTGAAACCTTGGACCTATTGGCAAATAGTAAGAAACTTTGATCACCCACTCATGGCGCATGTATGTGTGTGTGTGTGTGTGTGTGTGTGTGTGTGTGTTTGTTTCTCTTTCTTCCTCTCTCTTAGTTCAACAATGCCTCTGGCTCTGTGTACAGTGTGCTGTTCAACAGCAGGATAAGTGACTGTCCTGCAGAGGGAGACAAACCCTGGTTGGAGTGCGACTATCAGCCGGATGGCCCTTTGGTAACTCAACCCCTCTGCCGTCTCAGGACATGTTATGTTCCCCTTTCATTTAGGCCAAAATGAAAATGTCCAAAATGAGCTGGCGTGTTCTGGCAGAAGATTGCAAGTTTTGAGAGTAATGGAAGTTGCTATGTCTTATCTCTGGCCACTGTGTTGACCCTCTGTGTATTCGTCGTTTAGAAACCGAGGCCCTGCAACGCCACCGTCTTCGTGACAGAGACAGAGACAGAGACTGAAGACGTGCATTGCCAAACAGGTGTGTTGACACGTATTACCAGTGGGTTCTTTTAGAAATGTGTAACTGTCCCATGGATCATTGGCACGTTGTTCCAAGGCACACACATGTTCTAATGGCATGCACTACATGGATCAAGCAAAAGGCTAAAAGGATCAAAAGATAAGAAATATGAAATGAAAGGTGAGCAGCTCTCTGCTCTGTTACCTGCAGATAAGGTTTACATATATTTTTCATGTGTCCGTCCACTCAGGCCCTAAACTGTCTAACAACTCGTTCATAGCCTCATTGCGTTGTCCGCACATCAGTCAGACACCTTTTCTACCTCAAGTGGATCAGCATGTGTCACTGTTCCAGTCCAGTATACCGTAGCCCTGTAAACCGTACCCTCCATGTCCCCTCCAGAGGACCAGGTCGTCGTCCCTGTGAAGGTGCCGTGCCTGGGCTGTCCTAAGGAGATAGACGCAGAGAGCAGCGATCTGAAGGTTCCTCTCAGTATCTCCATCGCCAGGTTTAACTCGATTTCGGACTCCTCTCACCTGTTCGTGCTCAACAGTGTGGGCTACGCCACTAGACAGGTACGACCTGTCAGCTTTGGTTTATACGTGGATGCAAGGACAGAGGGTGAATCAGTACATGGGGGTGGGGTTGCTGAGTGAATATGGGTGACAAAAACAAACCTTTTAGCTGTCCGTATTAGAGGAGTTATTCTCTTCCTTGCTGCTGGTCCCAGGTGATAGCTGGATTCAGGTACAAGCTCGTCTTTGACATGAGGAAAAGCACCTGCGCCAAATCCGAACACAGTCAACTGAGCGACCAATGCATCCCACACGCTGCAGATATAGTAAGCCACATAGACCTACAGAAGAAAACATTTCTATCACGCATATGTATGCATTGTCAATGAAATGTTTCTCTTTAACGAAGTGTGATATTTGACTCTGTGTGTGTGTGTGTGTGTGTGTGTGTGTGTGTGTGTGTGTGTGTGTGTGCGTGTGTGTGCAGGAGCTGGCCAACTGTAACTCCACAGTGGATGTGGCTCCTTGGAGACACGAGGCTCCCGAGGCCAACGTGGAGTGTGGGCCAGGCCCCATGCCACCAATGGTAAGGCTCCCACAACAACCAACAGGGTAACAGTCAGATCAGAATGACTTCATCCATGACCCATACTAACGTATCCGTCCATTCACTGGCTCCACAGGTGTTCACCAGGCGGCGGCCCCCCGGCTGGTCCCCTCTGAGGAACGTGATTGACTTTGACAGGGCTGTCAGCACCCCAAGCACCATCTCGGCCACCCCACCAGGAATGGCCTCCAAACCAGATTCTTCAGAGGAGGAACAGGACAAAAGCTCCAAGCCCACCGGCAGCCAGGATCCAACGCAGACTGACCCTTTCCACTGCCCTGCCAAACCCTGGAAACAGTTTGTTCCCCTGACTGCACCAGCTATTGGAGAAGCAGAGACCACAGCCCAGCCAACCGTTGAGGGGGCGTTCAGCGATTTTGACCTAGTTGGTTAGACCAATAGAGTCGTCAGTGTGGGCGGCGCAGAAGCCGATAGCTTTGTGCCTCACTACCCCAGTAGCTGGGTATTATACTGCTATTAAAGGCATTGGGGTTGTTTTAGGGGCTTTGCTGCATACTGTGTAGTGTATAAATCTGTGGGGGGACTATATTTGTAAAAGCACAAATCCCAAGCTCAAATCTGCTAATATCACACAAGGAATGGGCCCTTAGATACCCGTTGTATAGGGCCAGTGTTGATATAGGAAAGATACTGTTAGAAGGTAAACTTTTGTAAAAAACATCAATCAGAATAGTCTGCCAAGCTATTTAAGATCAAAACCAATAAAATATTGACTCACTTGTGCTGGAATATTTCTTATCGACTGAACGAACCAAACTAGCAGAAGATGAATGTTTAGGAAGAAGCTTTATTTTTAGAAATGTTCATACTCAAAGGGATAATTTGAGTCAGGATACAAAGCCATAATCTGTATCGGAGGAGCCAAATAACGTATTACCATTAAAAAACACAGGTTATGAGTGGAAGTTTTAGTATTGGCTACTACAGATAGCAAACTTAAGGCATTACACATTCATATAGCTGCTTTAGCAGAAAATTATACACAAATACATTGGTTATCTTTAGCCTTTACTCATGCAGGCTGGCTATTGAACAATCTATAGAACTGTACATTCATAGTGTTGAGGGTTATGACAAACACGTAGCCTCTGAACGGATACGTTTACAAGTCCAAGTCCATTTCCTCGTGATTTCTCACAAAACAAAAACAGGAAATAGGAGGCACGCCACACTGGTATAAAGAGGAAACAAAATAATTCAGAGCACTTTCCCCTTAATCATTATTTGGCCTCAGGTTAATGCATCAATGCATTTAGCTTTAGTCAAAGATAACTCCACCTTACAGATGTATACAGTAGCAGAAAGTACTGCAGTCATAAACACAGAAATTCACGGGGTCAGAGGAGCAGTTCCTGTTCTGTTTCTCCGGCCGTTTCAGAATCTCTGTGAGGAGTTGAACTTGGAGGACTTCATCAAGATTCACAAACGGCCTTCAAATAGCCATTTTTTTTAGGCATACGCCTAGACTCATTGGTCAAGGGCTCAGTACAATACACTGTACTTACTCAATTCCAGCGCAGACCAAACATACATACAAACGTGGTATAGAATGATGACACATTTCAAGTAACACATTTCAAACATATGAAAGTTTGACTTTTTTCTTTTCTTACAAATGATGCTGGGAAAAAAACAGCATCGCAATATCTTCCCTGGTGAGAACAAGCTAGTGGAAAAATAATTACAAAGCACTTATAACACTTTAATAACACAGACATTTGGCTATCTGTCACACACACACACACACACACACACACACACACACACACACACACACACACACACACACACACACACACACACACACACACACACACACACACACACACACACACACACACACTATGAATAGGCTGTTCACTGGGGCCTGCCCATGAAACCCTGTAACCTGTACAAAGTCAAACATACTGGGCATGCGCACACGCACACACACACACACACACACACACACACACACACACACACACACACAACATAGATACAAGTACAAAAAGGTGATGGATGGCTTGAAATATTTAAGTGTACACTGCTGAATAGTAGACTGAATGCATGGGTTCCATCTCACATAAAAGGGATAAATAAATAGTACTGTGTATGCTATTGGTAATGCTCCTTTCAAACGAGGTTACCAACCCATTTAACCACTACGTGTGGCCACCTTAGTGGGACTCCAAAGGCTTTCGGGAACAAAAAGTGCAAAACTGTGTGTGTGCGAAACGTGTGAATTCATTAAACTGCATGATAAGACAGAGGAAACAGGCCTACAAATACTATGGCGTGTCAAATGGCTTTCATGAAGTCAAAAACATCTGAATGCACGTCAGTGGGTCAACTTTAGGGTTTCAATTTGGAGCCTTCACAAAGCCCCTTCAAACCTAACAGAGGCCTGCGTTTGTCAGGGACCAAATTGGTCTGCTTGCATCAGCAGCCGACAGTACACTAACAACTTTGGCTTTCAATATAATCAAAACATGACAGGAAAGTGCCTCTTTATGTCCGTCTTCCTGAATCCTTCTCTCTCGAGAGTGTTCCCATGTCGGAAAACAAGGATGACTGTGTTTGCCAAGCAACCATTTAAAAGAAGACTATCTCGGCTACGATCCTATGGACTCCCTACCTAAGCAATAAATAACATGGATATCCGGCCCGGCTTCCTCAAACAAACCCAAACAAACACAGAATAATCCTATTTCCTCCTTTCTCTCTCTCAACTAGTCGGCTGTTGCTCTTAGTAGGACGTTCTTAGGGTTTACAACAGCGTGGGTCCTATGACAAAAGGCAATTCATACACTTCAACAAACTCCATCATACAAAGTCCTCAGGTCCAAACCACCGGTCCAGGACACTCGACAGACGGGCTTGTCGCGTCCACCAGAGTTCCCGGGCACCGTAGTGTCAAGCTGCCACTCCTACATTCTCTGAGACTTTCTGGGCCTTTCCGGGACTGAGTTCTCCCCTCCTTGGTCTCAGGAGGCTACGCACCTCGAGGAGGACAAAGGGAGAGTGCAAGCTGTGACCTTTGCACTCGCTAGAAGTGCTCGGATCGGTTGTCAGTGTTTTCATATCTGAACTCGCAAGACCCTCATTGATTACAGTTTGATGCATACGAATGCTACAGAGAAATAAATACAAGGCAGGTTAAAACACATACGTATGGTAAAGATTCGACAAACACACCTGCGATACCAGCCTCCAAAGCCAAATGTCACATGGGTCTCAGCTCGACTGGGGGAGCTGTGGAGGAGGGGGGGGGTGACTTTCGTCCGTGCAGGCAGGGTGCCTTCAAAAAGTAGAGGACATTGTTTAATACAACCGGGCAAAAAACTGATGTAAGGTTGAGGGATTGCGGATAAGGCGAGTCAGGGTTGTTGTTCGGAGGTGCTAAAGGAAATATGGTGTAAAAAAAATAATAAAACAAGTTCCAAAGTGCTCCGTTTAGGCAGCTCCCCAATCAAAGGACTAACACAAGGTGCACAGGGTCCAGTTTGCCGGCAGGGGGCAGCGTTGTCCCAGAAGGAGACAGTGGGAGCACAGTTTGCACAGTTTGCAAAGTTTTACCTCCCCTCAACTCTTCTGTGTTGTCTTCACAAACAGCAGAGATCAATACACAAGGAGGGGGTAGGGGAGTGGGAGGGTAATCCAAAAGACCCGGAATGGGTTCTGGGTGGGTCTGGTGCTCGGACCGGGCGGGGGGGGGGGGCGGGCGGAGGCTGTACGTTGGGATTGTGTTCAGTTGAGCGTGTGCTGCCGGATGGTGTGAAAGATCCAGTCCATCTTGGTGGTCCAGCCGCCGTGGTGGGCGTCGTTCATCTGCTTCATGAAGTACTCCAGGGCCTCCTGCTCAGACTTGTCCAGCGCCAGGGTCTTCCGGATGTAGGCGATGTCGTCAAACGACTGCAGCTCGGGCATCCCCGAGCCCAGCATCATGGAGAAGAGGTTGATGAAGAGGTTGGCGTGCTGGCGGATGGCCAGATAGGCCTTGTAGCACATCTCCTGGAACCTGCGGAGAGAGGGAGAGGGGGGGAAAGACGGAGAGAGGGGGCAAGACGGAGAGGGGGGACGGGACGGAGAGAGAAAGAGGGGTTGGGGGGGGGGGGGCGGAGAGAGTGGGGCGAAAGACGGAGAGGGGGGGGGGGGGGGGGTAGACGGAGGTAGGGGGGAAAGACGTCAGCTTTCCAACAAGTTCAGCCGCCCCCAAAATAAATGTATTCATTTGTTTGTTTTGAATTTTATAAATCCTTGAAACAAAGGGTAGACACCAGTAAAATGACCATCTGCATGCAGTACCTCTCAAACTCCCTGGTCTTAGTGCATTCCTGTGTTCCTTTGCTGATGACGATGAGGAAGTCTTGGGTTAGGACGAAGGGCACGCGCTCACGCTTGTAGCCAAACTTCTTTTTCTTGTGGTCCAGGAAGTGACCAAAGTCTATGTGGAACAGCTGAACAAGGCAGAGTCAGAGACAATACGAGAGACAGCTAAAGGACAGGGCCACCTGACAGAACTAAAGATGACAATCTAAAAGTCATAGAGGAAACGGGAGGAAAACGTTTCTCTAATTAACCCTGACAAGCAGGGAGTGAAAAACAATGAGACAGACAGAGACTGAGAGTGTGTGTGTGTGTGTGTGTGTGTGTGTGTGTGTGTGTGTGGTACCTACCTGGCCGTCATCTTTCACCATAATGTTACTGTTGTGTCGGTCCCCTATTCCTAGGATGAAGGTAGCTACACAGTAGCCGGCACAGGACCGTGTGAACAAGTCTATGGCCATGTCATACCTAAACACACACACACACACACACACACACACACACACACACACACACACTTACTTAACCCACTGCAGTATATTGTCAATGCTGTATAATGAATAACAGTTAGGGACCCTGGATGTCCGTTCCTCACATCTCTCCTTTGTTTTTGTCTTTGAGCCACTGGTGCAGAGTGGAGGAGTTGAACTGCAGCGCCCCCTTGAGGCCGCCCTTACACTGGATCTGCATGATGGTGTGGGAGTTGCGCACCACCTCGATCAGGCCCACGCAGTCCCCTATGGACAGGCAGCCGTACGGCAGCATCCTGAGGGGACAGACACAGCAGCACATCAGCATCCCTCTGACCCCCGCCCCCCCGGAAAATGTTTGGTCCATGCTGTCCTAAGGCTCTGGAGAGTACCTGAGGTCCAGACCCTGGTTCTGCCAGATGTTCTCCATGATCCTAATGATCTGCAGGGTCAGCATGTCCTGCCGTAGATCTGCAAACAGTTCAGAAGTAAACATATGAGGAAACACACACTAAGGTGTTTCTGGGCGCCAGCGATAAGGCAGGGTAGAGAGTGTGGAGCGGGGCGGGCGGAGGATGAGGAGGGACCTACCGTCTCCGTTCTTAAAGATGATCTCGTTGTTCTGGAAGAGCAGCTCTGACATGATGTCCGGATTTTCCCAGTTGAGCCACAGGGGCCGCTTGGCTGAGGACATGATCCTACACTCCTCCAACCTGGGAACAGGAAGGGAAGGGGAGAGACAGAGGGAGGGGAAGGAGAGAGGGAGAGAGAGGGGCAAGGGGAAGGAGAGAGGGGGAGAGAGGGGCGAAGGGAGAGGGAGAGAGGGGAAGGAGAAGGAAAGGAGAGAGGGGAAGAGAGAAGGAAAGTTAGAGAGAACGAGGGATAAAGGAGAGAGAGAGAGAGGGAGGGATAGATAGCGGGAGGGGAAGGAGAGAGGGAGAGAGGAGAGAGAGAAAGGTAGAGAGAAGCGAGGGATAAAGGAGAGAGAGATGGGGGAGGGGAGAGATGGAGAGGGGTGTGGGAGGGGCAGAGAAGAGAGAGAGAGAGGTCTCTGTTGGGGGGGCCTTCCCTTTCTAGCAGGCTTGTCGCACTAGAGAGGTTTCTGGTAGCGCTCCTGTCCCCGGTGACCCCCACCACCACTTACATGTAAGGCGTGTTCAGCACTCCACTGAGTAGGGCCGTGTGACGAGGCAGATCAATGCTAAGGGGGGTGCCACAGAGTAAATGGCTCCTTATTGACTAATCAGGCCCGGCCAAGGGGCACTTCACTGTTAATGGATATTAGTTGATCGATACTATTTAACACACTCTCTGAAGGAGAAGTGATAAAAGCCTGAACCACAGATGCATGAGGGAGCATGGCTGGTGCTGGTGTGTGACGACGGCCTGTGGAAGGGTTGAGGAGATACGGGGACGAGCAGGTACCAACGAGCTCACCGAACGTTCCCCAGCTGGTGGGCCGGGTTGAGGGGAGAGGTGAAGTTCTGGAGCGCGTCCATGTAGTCCGGCCTCCTCATCTGCTCAACCAGGAACTTCATCTGGACCTTCACCAACACACACACACACAAACACAAACACACACTCTCGTCTTCTAGAGCATATCCCAATTAAACACCACAGATCTGTGACGCGCTCTGCAGAGCCCCCGCCTACCTTCTGCGTCTCGTCCTTCTTCTCCTGCTTGAGCAGGTCGGTGAGGTGGATGAGCTTCTCCATGGCCTCCACCTGGCGGCTCAGGTGCTTCAGGTACATGCCGCACGCCCGGCAGTACGACTCCAGCAGCAGGCCGAAGCGCTGGCTCACCGTCTTGTTGTGCATCTCCGACCTGGACGCACACACACACGCACGCGCACGCACACACACACACACACACACGATGAGACACAGGAAACGTGCGCTGTATGGGAACTTAAGAGCAAGACACCACTTATCAGCCAGGGGACTAACTTCAGATGCCAGAAGAAGAAATGTCCTATCCGCTGATTGGTCAGGGCCTTCTTTAGCAGGAAGCGGACCAGAGGGTTGTCCAGGTACTGTTCATACTTGAGCACCTGGACAGACAAATCAGAAGCACCTCAAGAGATTTGTGCGCGCACACACACACACACACACACACACACACACACACACACACACACACACACACACACACACACACACACACACACGTCAATGCGGCACTAAAAGGGTGTGGGCCTGTGTTGGACCTGCAGTCCTACCTGGACCAGCTGGATGAGGTACTGGGACAGTTTGTCGTCAGTCAGGTACTTTTCCAGGCAGCGCACGGCAAAGTGTCTGATCAGGGGGTCGGCGTAGTTACAGTCCAGCAGCTCCATGGCCTGCTCTGGCCGGATGGCGGGCCAGTCCTTCAGCAGACAGTACATCTGGAGCAACACACAGCCATATTTTTACGTAGGACAAAGACACTCAGACAATACAAACGACACTGTAGTCTCAAGCGTTTTGGAAGATCTAAAACACGTTAGATCATTTAGAATAATCAATATTTGGACTGATTAAAAAAAGGGGAAAACAAATAATCATCATACATCATACTGACCCATCAGAATCATATAAAAACAAAGCTTTTGAGAACTGCGCTTTGTCCAGGGCAACCTGCACTCAACACGCTCTCACACGAGTTCTCGGGGAGCAAGTGATAAGCACCACGTTTCTACTGGGCCTCCCCGACAGCTGCAGCTAAGCCCGTGTTACTGGAGAGGGCGTTACCTGGGCTACTTCATCCCTGGAGTTCCACTTGACAGCCAGCAGGATCTTAGGGAGGATCTCAGGGATGTTGGTACAGTATTGCCTGGGACGGGACGCACCAACAGTAAACATTACTCATCCACTCCAACGGTTGACTCTTTAGAAGTGAATGCACGTTGTGTGTGTGTGTGTGTGTGTGTGTGTGTGTTTGGTTGCGGACCTGTGTCTCCAGAGGAAGTCCTTCTCCTGCTCAGTGATCTCAGACAGGGGGTCTCTGTTAGCCAGCTGCCTCAGCTGCTCGATGTCGCTCTCGGTCAGGGCGTGGTCGCGTGCCGCGCGGTTACTCTGAAAGACGGTCCATTCATAACCTGGTTATTGGCCGGCCCACCTCTCCGGTGACGGCAGCGCCACGGTGGGGGAAACGCGAGCCGCCGCACATCAGATTACACCAGCTAAATCACCCCTGACTGCACAATGCCCCCTCGTAAACACCGGCAATCACACGGTCGTGTTGAGTTACCTCGACCGGCTCCACGCCCTCACATCCTGCCTAACACGACACCCTGTCACATCAAGGTCACCATAAATCACCATGAGCTCATAAATCCTCTGATTAGCACGCTAATACTAAACAGGCTCCGTGCCAACGCTACAGGACTGAACCCAGGCAGGGATTAGGCGTGCGGCGCTCCCAGTTACAGACGTTAGTCACTGGGCGCGTAGGGGCTTTACCTGTCCAGACTGGCTATAGTTGAAGCCCAGCTCTCTGGAGATGGTCCAGTTGGCGTGCTCCTCTACCACACTCATGTCTGGGAACTTGACCAGGCTGCTGAAGTAGTCAAACTCCAGCTCCAGGCAGGGTGTTTCCTACACACACACACACACACACACACACACACACACACACACACACACACACGACTTAGACATGTGGGAGAGAGTTCAACTCAACTGTTGTTGCACTGCTTGCGGTACTTCCGGTGTGTGTGTGTGTGACCAGCCCTCCGCACGTTACCTTGTTAGGGTTGGACCCGGTGACTCCGATGGGGTTGAGCAGGTCCTCCAGGCCGTGGGGCACAGGCCAGAGGTTCAGCGCCATCTTGCTGGACACCAGGGTGTGGGTGTAGTCAAACAGGTTCACGTTGCCCCACGCCAGAGGACAGTGCTCCTGCAGCCGGAGAGGAACACAATTAACAATGGCGCCGCTTGATAAACAAAACACAGGAAGCTCCCTGGCTTCAGCGCAGTTCAATAAAGCCCTAATTATCTTTGAAGACAGCAAAGGAGAACGCCCATAAGAAAAGGGGACCTGGGAGCAGCATACCAATGTGCCTCAACACAACAGTGTCTGTTCATCAACTTTCTCCGAAATTATTTTGAATACATATTCCCTCAGTTCAGTCAGGGCCAACTGGTAACAAACAGACAGTTTCATTTAGTTTGATGGGACTTCCCTAATCCCCACTGGAACACATGATAGTGTGTTTTAAAGCAGAGTCTTCACTAAGGGCCACGGGTGTAACAAGAGTGAGACGCCAGGCAGCCCGTCAACAGGTCTATTTATAGCCACTGGTCCAACAGAAGGATCGTGTTTACGACCGTTTATCTTTAATTCAGTTGGGCCACGAAAGTCCATCCAGCTGCTCCACCTTGGCCAGGCCGGGGAGCTCAGGTGAGGCCTCGTCCCACAAAGTGAGTGTCTGTTACAGGATCCATGACTTACACCAGCAACGCAAGACACACAGGAACACTGCATATAGAACGGACAATGACTGTATGGGATAAGAGCTAGTTAGTGTTACTAGTAGGAGGTAAGGGCACTGTGAGATTTTAAATTTGACAACGTTTGCAATCCAATACCAACAGCTAGCTCAACTGGTGTTACAACGGCTGGATTTAATCCAGCTGGATTCAGACAGTTCTATGACATCCGTTTCTACGCTAAGACCAATACCTGATTTGTAATAAAATAGTTCCATAAATGATACAGGCACGCACACACGAACACACGCACACACGCACGCACACACACACACACACACACACACACACACACACAGACAGACAGAGCCCCGCCCATGTGTGGTGGATGGATTACCATGCTGGTGCTAAATTAAAGATAGACAACTGTGACGATACCAGCATCCAAACAGCTATCGTGCCATCTGCTATGTTAAGGCCATTTTAACATCACACATTCTGTCTGGGTCTAAGAACAGAAGTCACACTCCTTTCACATCTACCACAAAATAAGACGGCTATATTAGAGCCCACCTTCATTTTTTTAAATGTACTGTACTTCACACTTATGGAAGCTTGACTTGGCTAAAGTTACAGGTTTGACGCCAAGATTAAGGTTATGTTTTTTTTCATGGATCGTATTTTTTTTTTTTATCATCCTTTCAATTCATTCAAGAGAACATGAACCGCTCGGTTTGAGAGGAACGGATTAAAGAGTTTAATAGTGATGTTTGAAGCCATGGTTCTAGCCTCAGACGAGGCCGGGGACAGATAAAGTGCGCTGAGGGAAAAAGTGGAGGTCGGAAGACACAGGGAAAGTGGAAATGTTAAAGTGTGTGTGTGTGTGTGTGTGTGTGTGTGTGTGTGTGTGTGTGTGTGTGTGTGTGTGTGCGTGCCAACATCCCGCAGCGAGGATGCATGTCTTTTTGTATCACCTCTTTAGCGCCCTTCCTTCCTTTGACAGAACAGATGGAGAGACAGAGGCGGGCGGCACGGGGGATGTCAGGAATATACATGTCGTATGTCAGCCACTCGTTCCACCTGTAGGGAAGATCAGGTGGGACAAAGCTGAGTTGCATCACCCGCCAGTCAGCGCAGAGGGCTAGACTTGACCCAGTAGAGAGAGAGAGAGTGTGTGTGTGTGTGTGTGTGTGTGTGTGTGTGTACATGTATGTGTGTGAGAGAGAGAGAGACAGAGAGGGATTAGACAGCCCACCCTTCTGGCCAGAGCCACTGTCAATCCGGTGAGACTCAAGGGGCACAGGTTACCTGGGGTTGGAGCAGGGCACGCGCTGCGTGTTCACGTTGTCGCACATCTGCTCTCCGCCGTGGTAAATGCCTGTCCGTACATAAATCTAGAGAGGGGGGAATAGAAAGCCAATAAAAAGGAGAACAGAGTCAAACGAGAACCGCAGCCGTTTATCCCGGAGGAAGTGCGGGAGAAAGAAGAAGGGGGTGTTCCTGGCAGGAAGCACCACGGGACACGGGTCACACCACGCCGCCCCAGGCAGACGGCCTCCTCCTCACCTTGTCTATGTCCCGTATGTTGACGTTGACGTAGGTGGCACACAGCACCCGGATCCGCAGCGTGCCGTTGATGGTCCACAGGGACTTGGTGGAGGCCTCGCCGTTCATGTAGGGCGTCGCCGTGGAGATGCGGCGTGAGTACGATGGCATGACAAAGGTGTCCATGGGCAGCTGGGAGTACAGGCTGTCCTTGGCCATCAGCATCATGTTGGGCATCCTGCCCAGCATGATGCAGCTGCGGATGTACTAGAGGCAAAGGACGCACCCTTAGGAAGGTCGGCTCGTTCGCTGACCGTTATGAGACATTCAAGCTGCTACGACGGGTCAAGAGGCCTCAAAATGCCAAAGAAGTAATGTAAACAACATTCTACAGTTATATTTTTGTAGAGGGGAGAAACGCCATCAAATTCTACTGAAAGAGACAGTGGAACGGGGGCGTGAGCGAGGTGTGTGACTGTGTGTTTGTGCCACACCTTGTACTGGCTGAGGGGGTACTTCTCCAGCAGGTACTCGTCGCACCCGCACACCTTGAGGATGTACTTGCCCTGGTACTCCTGGACGCACATCTTCAGCTGCTCCGGGGACAGGAGCATGCTGCGCGTCTTCTTACGGATGGCCTCCGCTATCACCTGGCACAGGGGGGACACACGGCTTACGTCATTACGCTGTCGGTACAGTGATTGCTTTGCTCTTTACGGTCGATTTTACAGACAGAACAAGGCTGCAGAGACAGAGAGAGAGAGAGCGAGAGAGAGAGAGAGAGAGAGAATGAGAGAGAGAGAGAAAACAGCTTAGTCACCCTATATGCACAGAAAAGTCGTATTTTTTGTACTGCATGTTCATAAGGCCACATTCCTTTGTAGACTTCCTCAATGGGTTTGCCGGTGAAAGAGAGACAAACATCCTCTAATAACCCATCAACAATAGGCCCATTGCCGCAGACAGGCAGTAAAAAAAAAAAACGGTTGAGAGAAGAGAGAGAAGCGAAGATCAGCGGTGGCTGAAACAATAGTCACCTGTTCGGGTACACAGTCGTGGTTGATCTTCAGTGTGTACTTCTGTTTGTCGTTATTGGGAGACACAATGACCCAGATCACCACAATGATCTGACCTGAGAAAAAAAAAAAGGAGACCCATCTCCTTACTGACTTTTTCTACCAACATTCCATTGCCATTGATATTTTAAACCCAATCCAAATGACTGACTGACCGGACAATCGATTCATTGATTCGGGTTCGTGCCTGATGGCCTGCCCTACCTTTGTCTAGTTTGCTGTAGATGTGCTTGGGGAGCTCCTGGGTGGACTCCACGTTGGGAGGGTAGACGTACAGCGCCCGGCTGTGGGGGCCGTTGACGTCGCGGAGCTCCACAGAGTCCTTGCACACGTTCAGGATGTTCCTTCTGAAGTCCTGGACCTCTGGGTCCTTCACCAGGTCAAACTCGCACACGGGCATACCGATGGCAAAGCCTGTGGGACGGACACGCACATACCACACACCACACACACCACACACACCACACACACCACACACACCACACACACCACACACACCACACACACCACACACACACACACACACACACACACACACACACACACACACACACACACACACCCATCCTGAATATCGCCTTTCAAACAGTTGCACACTTGTGTGTTATGGAAAAAGCATCAAAGCAGATTTTTTGTTTATGTTTCCCAAGAATCTTAATTAAATCACGCAATAAGTCATGCGCATTCCAATGGAGGCTGTGACAACAAAGATGGACCCACTCAGATTAACACAGAAGAGGCAGCCTACCAATCTCCCTGTTGAGGATTTTCTCCTCTCGGTTGCCTACTGGCTCGATGACCTTAAGGAAGGGCTGGAAGAGGCGAAGGTCACACAGCCGCCTTGTCTCGTCATAAAACTCCTCCCGCTCTGCCTCCTACGGGAGAAGGAAAAGTAAACCACTGGATCAGTTACGAGACTCGTATGTTTATTGTAAACAACGCCGTGATGTCGACATGAGTGTAGCGAGCGCCGGTCGACCTGCGTGACGCTGACGAAGATGTAGGAGGTCTCCTCCTGCAGCAGGTGATGGAGCGGGCACTTTCGGGCCTCTTTGAACAGCTCGTGTTTGATGGTGACGAGGGTGGCCTCGCGGAGACACTCCAGGGTCAGGATCATGCCGTTGGGCAGCAGGCAGTCCACCAGGATCCTGGGCGGCATCAGGTGGATACCCCATAGCTCCCCGGATGAAGGCCTGGGCGGCATCTTGCCACTCGCTCTCCCCCGGGTCTTCTCACTCACACACTAAGGTCCCACTGGGACAACAGCCTGGTGATCTCCTGGATGGAAGGACAAGGGCTGGAATCATTGCTTAAATCCCCAACAGACCAGCTGAAGGGGGCAGGAAGAAATGTTCTGTACAAGAAAATCGTAGACAGTATTGGGAGGAAAGACAGGACAGGATGCAATAAAATAAATACCAACTTATGCACTTGTAGCCATCTTTTGACATCTAATTTATGTCGGAATAGACGTCCAAATTGACTTATACGTATCAGAAAGAACTGAAAACCTCTTTACATAAAATAAACCACACATAAAATAAACCACACAATAGTACTGACCAAACCAATGTCTTCAATTACTTTATGACACAATCACACAGTCCCACAGCTTAATTATAACGCTTCAAGTCTTATTTGCCCCATCACACTCAGTGGCTTTTTACTGTAGATGCATTTGCCAGAAAGGAACTAGCTCCTAAATAGCCACCTCTCATAGGATAATGATCCTGGTTCCAGACCACCACTAGGACAACATAACACTTTATGGCTTTAAGATCAATAGATTGTTCTTAATAAGAGATCGCTGGCTAGCATATGCAGACTAAGTCATACTCTCTCACTCTCACACACACACACACACACACACACACACACACACACACACACACAGGAAATATCTTCAGGAGTCCAGGATTAGCTTTTCCTGTTTAACAGTAAAACAGGGAGCCATCAAATAAAATGTCCGACTTTGCAAGGGCTGTTTGCTTATAGTTACAGTAGCATAACAGTTGGACTATATAATAGCCTATAAATTCCAGTGCAAAACAGTCTAGATTGAGAGATTTTATACAACAAAATAAATATTGTGGTGCAAAAACGCCACAAATAGCCTGACTTGTTAAATAAACATATATAAAATGCTTTAGAAACTGACTCAGAGAGGGAATTAATTCTGACCTTGGCTGATATAAAATAAAACTGTCAAACTTGTGTTTCATTTGAGGCAATGCCTATTGCCTACTTAGGTAACTAGTGTGTTTAGTACGGTTTGTTTTGTTATGCTGGTGGTTGGCCCATACCTCATCGCTAAAATAATGCTCGTTTCTTGATAACAAATTCATGTTATGCTAACCTTGATGAATATATGCTGATATATAATAACCTTAGTTATTATTAGTCTAAGATTTTTTTTGCAGAAATGTTCATCCTTTTTACTCACCTTTTGACTGTAGCCTTTGTTATTTTTGGTGGACAGTTCAGCCTGTCAGTGTCGTGACTTCATTTGTTTCAAGGAATTAGGTATATCCTGTTTTAGACAGCAGGCTTGCAAGGTAGCGTCAGTAAAATGTAAAAAACTGCATTTAATAATAATATATCTAAATTCCTTGCCATTAAATTAAGCTTTTACTAGTAGCAAGTAACGCATTGCAAGACAGGGTTGCTAGCGTTAGGTTTAGATTAGATAACGTTAGCTAGCTAGCTACTGCTGCTACACTACAGTACTACTACCGTGCAACTACTACTAGCGCCGGTAAAATCTTATGACAGGTCTAGGTTATCACAAACCAACAATGACAACAGTTCAGTTAACGTTGTATTGTTTTGGAACATTCACGTCAGTGAAAACAAATACATGTTTTACTTGAAAACCCTAGTAAAACATGTTGCCACCGGGTTAACAACGCTGGCCAGGCGCAAGCTAACGTCACTACTAGCGTCGTTAGCTAGTAAGTACAGCTAACGCCAATGCCAGACACTACTAGCCTGCAAAAAGAGAGCTAGTTAACCACAGGCATTATGCTAGATACATATATATATATATTAAAAATATATTATCTTCCTCTAGCATTACAGAATGTTGAACATAATGACTGACCTATCAATCTGAATCCGTTCTTTGGATAACGACTCCAGCGAAGTATGTGTATATAATTGAGTCTCCCCGAGCTGGCAAGTCCTCCTAAGAGTCTGTCCTGACCCACGGCTCAGTCAGTGCTAGTGGTGGCTGGTTCTGCTGCGGCTTTATTATGGAAAGGTCCAGACGTTAATACTTGTCCAGATTCTGTAACTCTTTTGGTTTGCTATGGCTCAACGCGAAAGCAAAGTGGTCAGACGGACTGCCATTGAGTGGTACTAACTCGGTGTCACAGTTGCAGAAAAACAAAATCGTTCAACTTGTAACATTTTCAACACCGGTGAAGTTAGGTACCTGGTGCCCGCTTATCCACGTCTTCATGCGGGTAGCCTGTTCACCACGCTACCTCCTATCATTACAAACACACACCCACACCCACGCATACACAGTCACTCTGCACGCGCTCGCGAGCATGAGGACTCACAGGATTTGAAGAGGAACAAAGTGAAATACAAATATTTTTTTTTTTATTATTATGGTTATATCCTAAATGTTATTGAAACAAAACCAAAATAAACCAGACGCATCGATTTGGCATGTTTACGCTTCCGAATTGGGGTTGCAGTGTATGCTTTAATATTCCAGTAACATTTGTAATGGGTTGTACAACATGGCAAACTGATTAAAAAAAAGGTCACTGCCATTGGCAAGAAATGAAAATTTTAGATCGTTAAAATTACTCCAAAATGTTCTAGCACTCCCATGATTTATTTGCAAAAACTCACAAGCGCTCTCCTCGCCCAATTCAAAATACACCCCTCCCGTTGCACGGTAAAAAAGCGACAACGTAAGGTCGCTGTACGTATGGTCCGGACTGGGAGCTGCCTGGGAGAAGTTGGCACAGGGATGCGAATGCGATGATGGCACTACATGTCAAGAATGGAGATGCGTACTATCAAAGTGCAGATTATTGCAGAAATTACTCTACTCAGGCAATGAACTATGGAGTTAGCAGCCATTATTTTGCCCGGTTGCCAGGTAAGAAAAGGTTCGCATTGCTTGAAATGCTGACACTTCGTATCCTTACTAGTGCTTTTCTGCGAATAGATGTAATGTCATGCAGATGCAGCTGAAAAAGCGAATCCAGTAAAAAAAAATGCTGATTATTAGGAGAGATGGGCTAGTTTAAACCGGCTATATTGTATTCTGTCTGTGGTAGACCAGTCTTGATCCCATATACAACATCTGTTAAATCTAGGTATCAGGAGGAGAGAGGTGATCAATTAGGTTGAGAAAAATGTACATCTTAGTAGCAGCTATGAATGCAAGCTTTTCAGATAAGCAGGGTAAGGCACAATTGATTTGAAAACATTTCTGCTTGTTTTATTATAATCCTCAGAAATATGCATTATCTGCCTCCATATTCACCACAGCTGATGTGGATGCTCGGTAATCATTCAATGTGCTTTGATGACAGCTGCTGCACATTCGACTATGGTCTGATTTTGACTTGATCAGAAGATTCCAGCCTAAAGTTTTTCTTTATCCCTTGACCGATTTTTTTGTATACATTTTTTTAATACATTATTTTATACAATAATAAGCATGAACTTAGCAAAGCATCTAAACAGATTTTTATGGTCCAGCAATGAAACTTTAAGGCATTGTAGCTACAAAGTTTTTTTTTTTTACTCTCTTTACTGGATAGTTGTTCTGGATTATTGTCTCACTCTATGCAGTACAACAGCAGCTTGCTGTGGAATTATTCTTGAGGGCCTTCCGCCTCCATTCAATGTCCAGCCAAGCAGATGCAGTCAGTGTAGGCTTCTCTGCTCTCTATAATTGATGTGACACAACACAGTGGAGAGAAACTGCAGTGAAATATATACCATCCTATTTAAAATGGTCCTTTCAGGAGTTTTGGTTCACCTCGCTGTTCAGGTTATATTGCAGGCAATGTGTGTGTGTCTGTGTGTGTGTGTGTGTGTGTGTGTGTGTGTGTGTGTGTGTGTGTGTGTGTGTTTGTGTGTTTATGTGCGTGTGTTTGTGGTATTGGATGTGAGGGGTTTGTGCTGATATTTACTACCCTACAACATCGCTAGCATTGGTGTATACCAAATATTGGCCAGTCTTGAATTATGATAAACATTCTGCATTCATTTGGCATACTGTCCCAGAGCACAGCCTCTTCCAGCCTGACTGTTCTTCCTCTGGTCAGGCGGTCAATGCCCGGGCCGTCCCTGCTCCTCAGTACCTGGGTAAAGATCCCTATGCACTCATGAGTTCCTCAATCGGTGCTGCTGCAGTGCTTTTTCTAGGAGCACTTCTTAGAGAGTCTCCCGCAGGTGGAGGAGGAGGAGGATGAGGCTCTGACCTTGGCCTAACTTCTCTAATGTAGGCTCCTCAGCCTATTTATGGGTTGTTAGGAGACCGCCCATAGGGACTCTGGTGAGCATGGGACAGAGGTTGGACTATTCTCGACCTAGAAGTGGACAGGCTTTGGTGATTGGCATTTAAACTAGGTCTAGTTGTCCCCATGCTGCCATTCAGTAATTCTGTTATTACCTCAACGTAGACCTACGTGTGTGATGCCATATAGCTTATCTTTGGAGGAGCTATTTATATCAATTGAAGTTGTTCCAAAACAAGATATGAACCTTTCCATAGAGTACCAGCGTGTATTAATAAGTAACATGTTTTGATATGAATAAGTCGTGTTTAACATTGTACTGTTCACATCACCTTTTAGTACATGTTAAGTTTTCTTTGAGTCTCAGTAAGACAAACTGGCTCCCTCTCAGGTGACATTATGAGAAAGGCCGTATCGTATCCAGCATGCCTTTCACTTGGTGTCACACAGGCCAGACGGCAGGCGGGCTGCAGAAACACAAACACTCCCCAGCGTTATTTTTGGTCCGTGAATCACTGCTGTCGGGTCTCCAATAAGAGTCGTTAGAACGGAAACTTCCGGCTCACACAGCGCGGCCACAGCTGCTGCGGCAGAAGCGACCCCCACGGTCCCCTACCTTATGGGAGCTCCCCGACGAGGTAGCAGAGTGGCCACACACTCACATGCACATGCAAGCGCAAGTACACATTTGCATGCACTCATTTGCAAACACACACAAACAGACACACACACACACTTACTCATACTCAAGCTCCCCCATAAGCTACTATGTGAGTGTGTAAATCTGTCCAGCCAAGCAGGCAGCCTCTAATCGGTTTGAATCAGCCCCTGATCTTAAGATGCTGGAGGAAGTTATCGTGCATTGAACAGTGTGTGCGTGTGGATGTGGGAGTGTGAGTGTCATATGGTGTGCGCCTATGGCATCCTAGTGTCTTAGTGTGTTGTGTCTATTTAGGCCTGTGTAGTTTTGTGAATGCATGACTGCAGGCTGGGCAAGCCGAGCCTAATCTCCACAATGTCCACTGGACTGTGCAAATCCTCTGTCCCTGGATCTGCTTGCACTCCACGTCTCCATTCCACCCTCAGGGACAATGTGTTTTCTTTCCTTAATGTCAATACACTAATTGGCATTGTTTAGCAAAATAGGAAAATAATTGGCTATGTGTTTTGGTGAAAATGTCAGTTTAGTTAGTCTGTCATAAAGTTATTATAATCCATTATGATATTCAAACAAACAAGTAATGTATGAGTGTTAATGTTTTTATTGAATTTCATGAATGGCATCATTTTGTTGTTGCTTTCAAAATTTCAGATAAAGTATTTAATTTATTACTTTTAATTTGAGTATATTTAGCCTTTTCTCAGTTATGTTAATATATACAGTATACTTACAGTCCTGTATGTTTTGTCATTCACAACATTTTAATCTTAGGTAGAATCCATAGCTCCTTGTTTGTTACACCAGCCATTTGCCATCTCTGCACTCTCCCGTAGGACCGGAGGCCGTGTTTAAGCCTCCCTTCAGCCTCTTCAGCCAGCCCCACCATCAACCCTTCCAGCCCATGGCCCCTGCCCACCAACTGGGGCCCCCACCAATGGCCCCAACGCATCACATAGGACCCCCACCCATGGCTCCTTCTACACAGGTGCTAGGACCTCGTCCACTGGTCCCTACCCACCCTCTCGGACTCCCTCCTATGGGTCCCACAAAGGCCCTGGGACTACCACCTGTGGACGCTTTACAGGCACTGGGCCCTCCACCTATGGACCTTACACACCCTCTAGGACCCCCGCCGATGGACTCCATACATCCCTTAGGACCTCCACCTGTGGTGGTACGGGGCCAGGACTGTCTCCGCTTCCCTCTGCCCTGCCAACTATCGTCCCAGCCGCCGCCTCCAGCCCTGGCCTCTAGCCCCCTCCAACTGGTCCCCAGACCCCACTGCCCTGCCCCTGTCCCAGGTCCAGTGTCGGGTCTTCTACCTGCCCAGGTAGCCCCCAGCAGTATCCAGCAGCCCCAGGATGAGGACTCACAGCTAGGGGAAGAGGAGCAGGAGGCCTCCCTGAGCTTGGAAGAGCTGTGTAAACCGCTTTACTGTAAACTCTGCAACGTTACCCTCAACTCTGCACAGCAGGCACAGGCACATTATCAGGTGAGAAAACAAAATGCAACAACGACACCACACACACAACCACATGCCTACGTATGTGTATATGCTACAGAATTATTGTATTAGCATGATGACCTAATAGCAGGGCATGGGAGGAATAATAGTGGATTGAATTACACTCACCATCTTTTAGCACTCTCTCTCTCTCTCCCCCTCTCCACGTCTATGGTACAGGGAAAGAACCACAGTAAGAAGCTGAGGAACTTCTATGCAGGCAGTCAGCAGCCACCTCCTATAAGGATACCGGAGGTCCTCGAGGCAGGCTCCCAGACACCTTCGAACACTACCCCAGCTGAGAGTGCCGCCGGTACACAGGTGCAGGACAAACCAAGCCGGCAGGGGGCAAAGATAGCATGCCACTTCCTGTCTCTCATTGAATTGCTGCATCAAGCTGTCATCACGCTCTCCGTCTCTCTCTCCACCTTTGACTGCTCTACCTTTAAATTTCTCTCTCTCTCTCTCTCTCTCTCTCTCTCTCTCTCTCTCTCTCTCTCTCTCTCTCTCTCTCTGACTCACTCACTCACTCACTCACTGACTCTATCTCTCTCCCTCGTCCCGTCTTTCCAGGCGGTCTTATATAAGGGTCTGACCAGAGTGATCCTGGCTACAGAGAACGACTACTGTAAGCTGTGCGATGCCTCGTTCAGCTCCCTGGCCGTGGCGCAGGCTCACTACCAGGGCAAGAACCACGCCAAGAGGCTGCGCTTGGCTGAGGCCCAAAACAACCCAGCCACCCCGTGAGTCTGCCTTAAGTGTCGCGCTAAAAAGCTTCCCCACCGGAGGACCATACAGATACAACAGATGCACAGACAATGCACATGCAGACCAGAATGTGTATAATTGTTTTAAGTGGTTAAAATGTGTCTGTTGTGATGTTTCAAATGAAGCTTGTAAATGTATTTTTTAACCCTGTCTGTCTATGCCTTTAGCGAGTGCTCAGAATCTTCACAGAGGCGGCCTCAGAAGGACAGGAGCGAGTACCGCCTGGTCAAGAACCGCCGGAACCCACAGGTCCCTGCTGCGATGCCAGGTAGAATAAAACAAACACCCAAAAACCATCTGTGTAGGACCCCCCTAGTACAAGCAGCTCTGCCTATAGAGCATGCGTGTTTAATCCTGTCTGTGTGAGGGGACATGCTGTAGGACTGAAAGTTGCTTGTCGCCGTGTCGAAGGAATCCACAGCTTACTGGGAGGGCCTGTGTAGGCTGGGTGTGTTGGCTGTCTCCTTGGTGAGACCATGTGGAGATCACATGCTGTTGTCCCTGCGCCCAGACAGTGATACAGCCGGGGGCCCTGTTCCATTCCACAACGTCGCTCCCTCCGGTGGAGGCTAACCTTTCAAAAATCAAAGATGACGGGCATTGCTGGGCAAATGGCTACTGCTAGTGGTGCACCGTGTAACACACACCTTCTAAAACCTACCGGCCGTGTGCCGCCTCGCTCCTGTCAGATGGGTGGAGGGGACTGGGCAGTGGCACGTGAGAAGGAGCCCCATCACTGAATGGGAAAAGAAAGCATGCCACTCCATCAGTCCGTCAGCGTGGCGTCAGCCGCGAGGTATTGTTGTCGTCGCCGCCCCTCCTCCAGCCAGAGCAGTAGTCAGTGCTCCTCTCTCATCACCCGTCCTGCTCACAATGAGACTTCGTTGGAGAGGCTGCTCCCATCAGACACCTCCACACCTCCTCCTCCCCTTTCTGACTGCTGCACCATACATACACAGTGCTGGGCCAGCAGACCTCAGGCCCAACCTACTAAAGAGCCACTACACTGGAGACTGTTTGTCTATCTGGGCTAGTGCTGGCTAACCCTCTAAGGCTCATGGCCCATTCAATGGAAGTAAAAAGGGATTTTGGCTATATAGCTCATTTACTGTGTCATAATACATGTGTGCGTGTGTGTATGTGTACAATTGTAGGTGTTTGTGTGTGTGTGTGTGTGTGTGTGTGTGTGTGTGTGTGTGTGTGTGTGTGTGTGTGTGTGTGTGTGTGTGTGTGTGTGTGTGTGTATTTGCATATGCCATTGTGTGTGCGAGAGTGAGGACATCTGTGTGGTACGTTAGTAAACCGATATTTTTTATAATGTCAGGTTGTGACCTGCTGACGTCACACAGCTTAGTTTAGGTTGTTTAGCTAGACTGTGTGTCTCTTTAGTTTTCTTATTGAGATGAATCATACCTCTTACACATGAACAAACACATACAGTCCAACTTAATCAGTTTTGCTGCAGACAGGCCCATAAATAAAGCCGTCACGCTCGCCTTCCTCTCCCCATCTCAGTAGGATGGGGTTGGCCTGTCATGGTTGTGCTGTTCTGCCTCTGTGATGCTGCCTGCAGCTATTCAGACAGGCGCACACACACAGACATAGTGTGTCTATGTTCTGGCATCTCCCAGCTCCCAGTAATCACTTATAGTAATGTGTGTGTGTGTGTGTGTGTGTGTGTGTGTGTGTGTGTGTGTGTGTGTGTGTGTGTGTGTGTGTGTGTGTGTGTGTGTGTGTGTGTGTGTGTGGGGGAGGGTTATTGCTGTAGAAGAGCCATTGGGAAACTCACTCTAGCATCATGTCCTTGTACAACGAAGAGGATGTACTTTCTGAGTTTGTTAAATAAGGGCGTGTGTGTGTATATGTTTTTGGGCGTGTGTGTTTACAGGTCCGTACTACAACCCCCGGTCTCGCCAGCGCATCCCCAGGGACCTGGCCATGTGTGTGACTCCCAGCGGCCAGTTCTACTGCTCCATGTGCAACAGTGGCGCCGGAGAGGAGCAGGACTTCCGCGTGCATCTGGAGAGCAAACAGCACAAGAGCAAAGTGTCCGAGCTTCGCTATCGCAACGAGATGGAAAACCTGGGCTACAGCTAGGAGAGGGGCAGGCGGAAAGATGGAGGGAAGGAAAGAAAGGGGGGGAAACCCCCCGGGTAGAGCCTGAGGGGGGGGAAAGGGGGAAGAGGAGTGGGATAGAGGATCACGCGGCAAGATGGAGATCGACGAGTGAGTCAGAGGGAAAGCTGCACACGAGATGAAAGGATACACAAGTTAATATAGGCATTAAAAAAGTGAAACACCCTTTGGATGTATTTTATCGATACATATTACATGTACATAGACAATAATGTGTACATATTATTGATATTCTCTCTTGTTGTTTTGTATGTCTATATTTATCAAGGATAGTTAATAAGAACATCTAAGGTGTGCGTTGACTGATTGTCACCCCACCTGTTGGTACTGTACGTTTGTGAGTGGACAGCTTTGGTTTCGCCTCTGGATCCTTTACGTTGGTCCTCTTGTTTGATTGAAATAGAAAACTGATGTGAATGTTAATTTCTGTTTGAGACCACGACCCTTGGTTTAAACGTTTGACCGCAGCTACTTCTTTGTCAAGGGCATTTTGGAAAAGTAACTCTTCAACTGGTCAGTCAATTTTAAATGTGAACAATTAAGTAGTATGGCTTTATACCTGTTTATGCTTTAGAGAAAGTTGAGCAGTCGCCAGAAGGCTGAAGTTACATATTTCGCAGGTCTATAGAAATATCATGAATGGCCAAAAAAGAGGACTGTGCCTTTTAACACTGATGATCATCAGTTTGTCACTATGTCGACACGATAATAATAAGCCTTAGCCAATAAAATGGCTTATTGTTTTATTGCCTACACTTCAAAATAATTTAAAACATCAGAAACGCACTCAGTATACATCCTTGACTATTACTAGAGTTGAAGTAGTTAGAATGGTATGGTAATAACCATACGTAGCAGGCCAGGTGAATGTCCTGTGAATGCAATGACAATGACACCCGCAGCAAGCTTTGCACAAAGGAAAGGAAAGAATTATTCAACCTTTTAAAATTGTACATATTTCACTAATCTTTAACAAAACGTATTACTTAATTTGTCTACGGTGTATTCAATATTAACGTAGACTGTTATGCTTAGGAAGAGAAAGAAATGTTTGTGTTTGTTTCAGACTCAACTTTTATTTGAGTTATTAATGTTGTTTTGGTTGGGTGCTGTGTAATGCATCTGTTCTAGGTCCTCCCTTCTACCACTTCCTATGTCCTTCAAACGCACAAACACAAAAACCTCAGGAGAGTTGTGGTTCGAAGTAGAAACAATCTGTAACGTGGTGATTTGGGATTAAACCTACCTTGAAAGAGAGGAGATTGAAGCTGTTATGTAAGGGGTCCCTGCGCTCTGCAGATTACTTCCAGGGGTGGGGAAAGGATAACCAAAGCTTCAAATCTAGGGCCAGTAAAGCAGGTGTGGCATCAGTTTTGCATTATTCCTCAGATGGTTAGAGCTCCTCAATACTGATCCCAGATAGGCAGTTGTGCTCGGTGGATTTGTGGTAGCCTAGTTCTAGACGGTTTGTCCTCTGCTACTGTATCTTCCTATCCAGGCTACTCATAGGCATGACATGAAGCCTCTTTGGCGTATAGCCAGTGTATAATGCGTTGCAATCCAGTGGTGGTGTGTTAATGGCACACTTGGTGTGATCCTCATTCAACAAAGAGTCATTAAAGACGAACCTCCATATTTCAGTATTGGGCTTTAGTGTCTGTAAAAACAATTCTAAATTCAGATATCCTTATGTATAAATTATCACACAATTGTGTATATGCTAAATTGATTGTTTTTGCATTAACTTGTTATATTGATACTTCCTAGGTTGGACTAATATTTGTCTTAACTGAATTGTTTGTTTTCCTCAGTACCCTAGAAATATATTGTAAAAATGGGGGTTGGGGGGGGGCACTATACACTTTGAAATCTTTGAAATCTGAAGAGGGTCACATTTTCTAATAAAAAGATGCATATTGATAGCAGTGGATGTTTGTGGGTTGCATCTATTCCCCTGTATTTTAACTTGAATATGGTCTGAAATCTAGAACTTAGCATTGAATCAAGCTTATTTGTTAGTGCGAGGAGGGTCATGTGATTTTCGACATATTTTAGAGGACTTTTCTAATGCAAAATGCTTTGATTAGTATGTGTGTGACTTCTATAATGACCCTCTATTGACTTTTATCAAATGTTTACAGAGATTTAAAAGGGAAGTTGATCACAGTTGTAACCTGTGTATGTTTGATGCATTGCACTGTTCTACTGATAGAGAACGTAAGAGTAGCATAGGCAAACCGGAGTTGCAGCCATACAGTGGAAATGCTTTTGAAACCACTACAGCCTCAGATAGTTCCAAGACACTTTATAAAATTGGGCTTTTGGCATTTAAAGAGTTTTGTTCCAAAATGAAGCATCACCAATTGAAAGTACTCTCTTAAAATGATAACTGGCAATAAATGACAATGACTAATATTAACATGTATTCATTTCTATTTAGGTTTGATCATCAAAACATCATAACACTTTTGATGAGTACATAATTTCCAATTTTGAGATTGTAGACAGAATTTTGGATTCACTATGTTTTCCCAACTACAAAAATATCTTATTTTGGAATAATTCTCTTAATTTGGACTCCTTCATTATATGGCCAGTCAGGTGGAAATATTCTGTCCTACGCTGTGAAAATAGAAATCCCTATTTAGTGCCTCTAATTATGTTGCCATTAGGCCTATCACGGATTGACTTCAGGTCTATAGTGTTCCTTCTACTCGTTGAATGCATAAATGGATTTGAATTAAATGACCTATTCTACAGTTTATAAGTCCTTCCGTGTCTTTCATTAGCTTGCTGATCGTAGAGGGGTTGTACATAACCCTAAACATAACATCCCTGTGATGAAGTCGATAGCGCACCCCATCACAGATGTGACACGTATCCCACAGTAGCCTTCAAACATGTTGATAGGAATTAATTAATTTAATCATCCTCATAGTCATCATCATACAGTATTATCTCTGATTTGTCATCTCTGGTTATGCCTATATCAGCGTAACCCATAACCCCTGACATTACTGGCCAAGCCATATATGCAGGTTTATGTGGCAGACATTTATTTCCATCAGATAATTTCTGATAAACATGTTCAAAGCATAAAGCATAACAGACAGATATTCCATTAATTATCATTATTGCCCTTTTTTTTACTGTTCTAAGTAAAACCATTATGAAGCATGCATCCACACAGACAGCTATTAGTAGGCTCAAGTGTTTTCGCGGAGTCGGAGTTTATCGGTTGCGTCGCGGAGAAGAAGCAACCGATAAACTGACAGTTCCCTGTTTAATGCACGCGATGACGTCAGGTAGTGACATCAACGATAAGCGTATTAATTACCTTGTAACTCTAAACTCACGATTTGTTTAGGCAAATTAAACGGGAGATTGCGCATTGCTGGTGTGGAGAGATGTAAAATACGTACGTATATCTGTCATGAAGATGTTCTTAAATTCAATTTAACCAACATAAAATGTATCAGTAAATTAGTTGTGCCAATTTCCCTGTAAAATGTGAGCCAATGATTGGAGTCCCAAGTAAATTTCCTGGGGTATACAGGAAGCTTGGTTGAACAGTGTCAATAGAAAGGTTTTTGTACAGCTTGGGATTTTGAGCGTTATGCTGGGTGGTATGCTATTGTGAGGCTGATGAGAATCTGATGCAATTACTGTAAATCTAATATTTTTATTAACTTTGTTGATTTATATTTTTATTTGAACCTGTGCATTGGTCGAGAAACACTATAAATAAAATATTCACATGGAAGTAGAACCGCAACTTCAGACTGCAGCCGATCACCTTCCTCGGCCCCAACTATTTTACAATCCCATAAACTAAATAGCACCTAATTAAGCTCAGGTCTGTCTCTACACAATTGTGACAAGTGACAGATAGTGTGCAAGATATACTTCACGCATATGATAGATACGTTGACAAAAGCAATTGTTTTAACAGTGCACTTCGGGGTTACTGTGGAGATCTTTGGCCCAGCACGTAGGCCTACTGATGTTTTGGAAAGGGAATAATGGCTGTATTTCGGTAGGAAATAGAGGGGTGGGATTTGGAAGACGCTGCAGAAAAGAAAATATATTTTATCTCTCCTAGGTGCAATAGGCTATCATCCTGTAATATGCCCATATACCCCCCTCTGCTGGCCAAATTAAAGCGCAAATTCGTATTTATTAAAATGTGCTAACACACAGCAAGTTGTGCAAGAATTAAAATCAAGAAGAATAGCCAACCCTGAAACCCTTGTACGCCTCAATTTCAGTACCATATTTTACACTTTATATGTGTCTAGAACTACAGCATATTCTAAGAGGGGTTTAAATCATTTTACATCATCCATTAGTAATGCTACTACTACACATCTGGATTTTGTACGGATTGTGAATTTATACTATAGCCTTCTCCCTTACGCTCCCACCTACAGTGAATACCACTGCATTGTAGTAAAGCTCTGGCTTTCTCCTGTTATGTGTTTTATTAATAGGTGCAGTCGTTGCTTGGGTCGTCAAAGTGCTCATAGGGATTCCTGCTACTCATCTTGGCGAGACACGACCAGCAGAAGTACTGACCACACTTAAAGCAGGTCATCTTATTGCAGCCAGACACTTTCTGAAACACACAGCACACCAAAAGTGTTTTTGGCATGTTGCAACATTTATGATTCATACATGTACATGCTGTTTATACAGTGGGAATCAATGTGTCTTGCTTCTGTATGATGAAGTTGTGTATTTCCCTTTGGAGAAAGGGAAAAAAATACGTTTCCCAGGGAGTTGCCTTGTCGTGTTACCTCTATCTTAGCTAAACATTGTGGGCACAATTTGCTGTTGGTGGTCATCCAACTCTCACTCAGAAACAGTTCCACAGTGGACAGGAGGATGCTTTTTCCATAACGCTTTTCTAGCAACCTTCTCCGCTCCACACTGCCCAAGCTATAGTCGTCCCACAGGGCTCGCAGCCCCTCTGCACACACACACACACACACACACACACACACACACACACACACACACACACACACACACACAGAGAGATAGATAGAGAGAGAGAGCACGAGCGAGCGAGAGAGAGAGAGCGAGAGAGGGAATGAGAGAGGGAGAGAGAGAGGGAATGAGAGAGAGGGGGGGGGGCATTAACTGAATGGCTGTAACAACACTGCACTTACAACAACAAACAGTGGAACAATGTACAAAGGACAATGGAACTTCCCCCACAGGCCTTGAGACACACACACACACACACACACACACACTCACAATCCCTACCTTCACTCTGGGGTATGTCCACGTAGCCGTCCCGTTCATCTTCCTCCCAATCTCCCGGAGTCCGCCTCACCTCCTTGCATTTGGCGGTGCCGTGGTAGATCTTCCTGCAGGTGGCACAGAAAGGGTAGCGGCACGCCGGGCACACTGCCGCCTTGCTGCCTTTCTCCAACAGGACTGGAGAATCACAGGAGCGGCGGGGGCAGTACACCACGTCCGACATGCTGTCCAGGGAGGACTGGAAGAGGAGGCGGTCGTAGCGATCGAACAGCTCCTCTCCCACCAGCCTCCTCACCTGATGGGGAGACAGAGGGGAGAAACAGAGAGAGAGAGAGGGAGAGAAAAAGAGGGGAGAAACAGTGAGAGAGAAAGGGAGAGAAAAAGAGGGGGGACACAGAGATAGATACAGATACAGAGAGAGGAAGATGGAGATGTAAACAGAGAAATTGGACAGAGAGATACGGGACAAATAAAGAGAGATGTTATACCTTCGATTTTTCCCCAGAAAGTCTGCTTTGTGAGCCGTAGCGTATCTAGATTCCTTCCCTCAGTAAGCCCCTTTTACAGTAGGTCTGTGGAAGAGAGAGTCATCCTAACTTACCTGTGCAGGTGTCGGGGTGAATCTACACTCCGGTTCCGGACATGTGACCCCGTGGACGTTCCCCTCTGTGATCTGGACCTGGCAGAACTCGGCCATGCAGGGATTACAGTAGACGTGACCGCACCCCCTCAGCTCCACACAGTCTGAGCCGGGGCGCGCAACGAAGCAGACGCCGCAGTCAAACACCTGGGCCTCAAAGGCCTTCCTTCTCTGGGCTTCATCGTAGGCCAGGAGCTCATCCAGGAGAGATGTATCTGAGGCTGCCTCTGGAGCTGAGGCTGCTTCTGGAGCTGAGGCCGGGGCTTCTTCTGGGGCTGACGCTGCCTCTGGAGCTGAGGCTGCTTCGGGAGCAGAGGCTGAGGCTTCTTTGGGGGCTGTTTCTGGAGCTGCGGCTGGGGCTTCTTTGGGGGCTGCTACAAGAGCTGAGGCTGGGGCTTCTTCTGGGGCGGACACTAGTCCGGAAGGGGAGGCTGGGGTCACTTCTTGGGCTGACACAGATTCTTGAGTGGAGACAGGGATTACGATTGTAATTTGGGTTGTTGTAGGGTTAAGGAGTGTTGTGTCAGGTGACTCCTGGCTACAGATTGGGAGCTCCAGGGGAGACCGGATACGGAGGAAGTTGAGAAGTTCTTCTCTAAGGAACTGGACCCAGGAGAAGAGAACCACGCTGCCTCTGGTGTCCTGCCACAAGTCGGACAAACTAGCACTCACTGACGACAACTGTGGAGCGAGGGGAATCTCTGGGATGAACTCATCTTTTGTTTTTTATGCAGACCAAATACACATTCACAAACACACTAAGCAAACACTACTAAGTACACAAAATGACATTGGTTGTAAACACTCACACCGGTCATACCTGGGTGTGCGACAGCCAACTGCAGGTCAGTGTAAAAGAAGGAGGCGAGGTGGAAGGATAGTCCGAGGGAAGATCAAAGTTCAGCACCACAGGAGGCAGGAACAAGATATTGTACTCCCTGAAAGAGTCTCCTGGTGAAAAGTATAATGTATATTTAAGTGAAAATAACAAAGCATCCATATGTTATGTTCTAGAATAATGTGAAGGCACCATTCTTGTATTTCGTAGAAGATCAATTCTATGTGTCTTTTATGTTTCCCAACCTATGAAAAGCCGTAGTTTTAATTATGATACTTCAAAAGCCCACCATGTCTCACGGCCACTGCGAACAGGCGCGGAAGGTCAACAGACACTCGGATCTCCCCGCCAGATCTCGATTGCTCCCGAATGAACTCTTCCGGACTAAATATACTTGCGAGCGCCAATAGTTCATCTTCCTGCGCATCGATATCCTCGCACATAAGTAAAATAAAAGGCACTCACCAACGTAATGTCACAATGTCCTCAGTGCTTTTCAGGATTTGTGGGTATATGTTTTAGAGAGTCGCCTTGACTATGTTCTTGAGCTCAGAACTTAAATATCCGATCACGTCGCGACGGTCGCTCCCTTTAAATTGGCCAGACGTATGAGGAAGTAAATCTAGGATTACAGTTGCAAAATAAGTTGTCCAAAACAGGCCAATTTTTATATTCCACACAAATAATATATTTTTTTATTTTGCCTTCAACTGAACGACGTAAAACCCTCAATCAGCCTGTATCGTGTTGTGACGTTGTCGCTCTAACTCTAAAACGCTGTAAGTAGTAGTAGCCTATCGTCCAACCGGCTACTGTCTGATGCAAGGCTGGAACATGGAACAGCAATTATATTGATGCCCTGACAAAGCAAACCAAAGCAACATGCAAACATAGTGAGGCGTATAATAGTCGAATGGGCGGTAACACGGTCAAAGGTATACTGTTGTACACGAATCGTTGGGTGACTCAAAGTGTTATCATCCGTTTACGGTCCTAAATAACCAAGTGTTAACCTAGGGTTAACAAATGGCCTTGACCAAATATGTGTAATGTAATTGTGTAATTTGTTTGAAATGAAATAAAATACATTTTCAGTGTTAATTAACGGAGGTTTAGTGTATCGATTAGATTACTATACGAACGCTTGTTTAAAGTAATCTCACAGTTGAAGAAAACTGTTCGACATCAATTTAACAAGAAATCACAATACTTAATTTAATTATGGATGTCATATCATTAGGATAATTAAATAAAACTATCGCATAGGCCTAATTTGCGCACAATATCATATCAACATATTAGCATAGGCCTACCTGCACTAAAATGTATGGAAGTTAAAGAGCAGTGCAGCTGTTTGAGGTAATCCACAAGGAATCCATAAATAATCTGATTAGATTACTATATCAAGTACTTCAAGGGATTACAATAAAAAACATTTTGTTTCATAGCATAATTCGTTTTTCTAGTCACCTGTCCAGCATTTTTTTTTGGTCGTTTCAGCTTTTGTTACCGGAAACCCTGTGTAGTGACCCATTCTTTAGATTTGCATAGTCTATAAAATGAAAACAGACCACAGAGATTGATTATATTTTCCATGTGCTGCTGAGGCGAAGAGATTCTCTGGCTGAGCCAGTCCACCGTGCAAGTGTTTCTTTAACACTAGATGTCAGTGTTTCACATCCAAAGTTGCTGCATTAGCGGTTCGTTGATTATTGAAAGTATGGAGCATGTGACAACAATTCAGTCATGCCAGATCAATGCATAGGGCCTATTGTAAAAGAAGGGTGGGCTTGACGGTATAAAGACCCCTAAATTACATATTAATGCAAATAAACTTACCTTATTTTCAATATGCTGTAGATGACTTGCTACTGCATTGCATTGCATTGTATTGGTCTCACATGGTAGGAAATATCAGATAGATCATACTTTTGAAAATATATAGAAAAACATATAAACTATTCTGAAGAACTATTAGCAATTATTCTTTAACACTCCTATATTGTAAACTAGGGAAAAAAGGTGGCTTTTGTATAGATAACAGTATTGAACTTGTGCTAGTTGGCCACATAACAAATGTTGTTAATGCACCAATAATGCATTGATAGTCCCACTCCCCGCTCCCTGTAAAATGTTTAAAAGGTTGTGTTAAAAGGCTGATTGTGCTGAAAGGCAGCTCCATGTACCCCCCCCCCCCCTCTCCCTCTCTCTCTCTCTCTCTCTCCCTCTCTCCCCCCATCTCTCTGTCTGTCTCTCTATCTCTCAGACTGCACTGCTGCACTAATGACGAAACGACGTCCTGCCGCAACACTTAATGGACCTCCGAGTCATTATTTATGTTGTGTGAGTAATTTTGCCTGGACAAGAAGCAAACAAAGCAGAAAAACAATTAGGCATCTCCATGTATACATATGACATGATCCCACATCTAGTTGGCTGATTAGCAATGGTTGTGTAATTGAGTGAAGACTCAGCTGATCTCTGGTCGTTGTAAAAGAGATTTGTGTTGGCCATATAATTATACTAATACACTCAGGAAACATTAGAACGGATACAGTTTTTAATCAAATTCTTCTGACTATATTCGGAGTATATTTAATCTATTTTTCTGTACTCTAGAAAAACAATAAGTAATTCTGGAAACAAAAGCTTCCCTAACATCCTTTTTGTTATACATTTAATTATTTTATGAGTGATCAAGAAACTGGTCAAGTGAATCTAATGCTTAAAATATCACAAACATCATGCCTTCCTTGGCTCATTGGACATGCTCTGTAAGGTGCAGGACAGGCTTAGCCATTACCTGAGGAAAAGCGATGGGTTACAGTTTTTATGTTTTCTTATTTACCGACAATGGTAGGTTAAAGCACTTAACGCATGAAACTGTGTTCCAAAGGGATATATCTTAGGTGCATGTGCTACGAGACCACACATACATTCTCTCTCTCTCTCTCTTTCTCTCTCTCTCTCTCTCTCTCTCTCTTTCTTTCTCTCTTCTCTCTCTCTCTCTCTCTTCTCTCTCTCTCTCTCTCTCTCTCTCTCTCTCTCTCTCTCTCTCTCTCTCTCTCTCTCTCTCTCTCTCTCTCTCTCTCTCTCTCTCTCTCTCTCTCTCTCTCTCTATCTTTCTATCGCTCTCACTCACTCACTCACTCTCTCTCTTACACACACACACACACACACACACACATAAAGTTCACTGTGTTCCTTACTCTCTCCACTGGTCCCTGGGAATGTCCTGAATCCGTGCGGCCTTTGCCCCCAGACCCCAAGACACAGTAAAACACTTCCTCTGTGTTGCCACACTAAAGATGCAGTCATTCTGGTGGAGTTAAGTGCCATGGATTAGTGAGAGATTAGCAGTAGGTAGTCATTTCCCTATATTGTGTCTCGGGATCCCCCTAATAGCCGCCCCATCTTATTCTCAAAGGGTGCTGTCCCTTCCTCTCTCTCGTCTAGCAAGTTGTTATGTTGCACATTGAACCGTTTCATCTGCACAAAGAAAATGACGGAACCACGGAATACCAAAGAGAGAGAGTAACTCGTGTGTTGTTTCCTCTGAGCTGCTTGGATTGCCCATCCCAAGAACAGAGGATATCTGCAGAACAATGGCACCATTGAACAGCGGCTGCATCTCAAAAGTTGTTTCTTCGTCACCTCTCCATGTTTTCTTGTCTGCACTGATAAAACTAAACTCCCTCGTCTTATGATTTGGAAAAGATTAAAAAGACTCCTAACACATTCAGACCGCAGATTATCTAGCTGCCATTGAGCTATTGGTTATGGAGCTTCAGCCGCTGAGCCAGTGAGTCTGTTGGGTTGCGCAGGGCAACACCCAGATAATGGAGGAGCAGGCCTGGTGGAGCCAGCAGTTCCATTAGGTTGCGTCAGTGCGGTCAGAAGAGACCGGTCTGGACTCTTATCCCATCCGGTCCTCTCGCCGAGCTGCTCGCTCACACCGTAGGTACACTGGGTGTTACCTTCCCGTCTCTCTCCTCTATTCTCTTCCACTCCCTCACTCCTTCACTCACTCCCTCGCTCGACCACTAATTTACCCATTCACTCCCTCACTCTCTCACTAACTCACACTCACTCACTCACTCACTCACTCACTCACTCACTCACTCAACCACTCAATCACTCATTTACCCATCTACTCACTCATTCACTCACTCACTCGCTCACTCACTCAAACACTAATTTACCCATTTACTCACTCACTCACTCACTCACTAATTCACACTCACTCACTCACTCACTCACTCAACCACTCAACCACTAATTTACCCATTTACTCACTCATTCACTCACTCACTCGCTCACTCACTCAAACATTAATTTACCCATTTACTCACTCATTCTCTCACTCATTCACTCGCTCACTCACTCAAACACTAATTTACACATTTACTCACTCATTCACTCACTCACTCACTCAACCAGTAATTTACCCATTTACTCACATATTCACTGACTCACTCACTCATTCACTCACTCACTCACTCACTAACTCGCTCGTTCACTCACTCACTCACTCACTCACTCAACCACTAATTTACTCACTCACTCACTCACTCTTTTCATCTCTCTGTCTATCCATCCCTTCCAAAGTATCTCTTTCCCCTGGAGTTCCCTCTCTAGGTTTTACAGCACTCTTTCTCTCCCCTCTCCTCTGTCATTATTTCTTGAAGCCACTCTTAATCCTCAAATGTATGGGTCTGGAGCAGAGAGAGGCCTCTGGCATGCTTCAGTAGATTGAATCCGTTCCAACCCAGCGGTCGTATCACTCAGGGCCCTCTATAAATGACGAGAAATAAGGATTTTTGTGATGACACTTTGCAACACAGTTTTTCATTGCCCGTTTAGATTTACATGCTGGTGGTACCCTACACCCAGCGCCTAGCTAGTCGTTTTACATGGTGGAGGAGTGTTTCATCTTTGAACAGAACAGCAGAATACCTCTCTGTTGTATTCCATCACCATGCATGATGTTTCTCAAACATACTGCGATGCAACTGCTGCTGACTTCCCTGAGCATTGACTCACTGAAAGAGCAGCGTTGACCATTATCCTATAGGGAACTCTGATTGTGACATGGTGGCTGGTCTTGGCAATATCCGTTCCTTATGTACATTGAGTAAAGGGAACACAGGAGCATTCATGAATGAAATACACGGATATCCACTCCATGATACAACAGTCTGTCGAGCCTAATGACTGGAAAGGAAGTTGTTTAACTCTTCCCACTAGCTCACAGGAAGAAACTTTATGTAACCCCTCTCACTCTGTTGCACTCTCTTTCTCTCTCTCTCTCGCCCCCCCCCCCCTCTCTCTCTCTTTCTCTCTCTCAATTTTTCTCTTTCTCTACCTCTCCCTTACATCGGTCTTTGACACCTCTCTATTTGACTTCCTGAAGTACAACTCTATTAAAGAGAACATCGGACATGACAAATTGCTAGCGGAGCAGTGACTCTACCTGGAGAAAGCTACTTCCCGTGTGCCTGTGCTCGCTAACGCTCGCTCAAGGGGCCACTCAGCAATATTTCTCGGTCCTCTTGCTGAGCCCACCTTTAGTGCAGCTGCCCACACCTGTGATGGTGCACACGACCCAGGCACGCAAAAACAGAATGGTGCTGCTCTCTTCGTTTAAATTTGACAAGCAATGGTCATGAATTATTGTAAGCAAAATCGTTGCGTGCTATTTGAGTCAACACTTGTTCTTCCCCTCCTCAAACCCCCTCCCCCCTCCCTCTACCCAGAGGAAGCCTGATTGGGCCCAGAGTGAGGCAAGCATTCCACATCTGGGCCTCTTCGTCTTCGTTTTCCCGCGCCTGGCACAAAGGAGGCCTGTGCCGGGGTGCCCGCTCTGACCTTCACCCGCACATGACTCGCCTGCCCAGCGGGGAAGCTGCCTCCGTAACAGACTCCCAAATACAAAAACAAAGTGCTGCAAGTCCCAAGTATGCGGCGTGGGCTGGAGCTGTTAAAAGAACGAAGCGAGCGCCATGGAAAATACGAGGCAATTAAAACTCCCACGGTGCCTCCCTCCATCGCAGACAGACGGGGAACATGGAGCCATGACGGACGAGCGAGGGGGTGGGGGGGGGGGGGGGGGGGGGCTGGAAGATGGAGGGCAAAGAATTGAGCCATTCAGGAGGCGCACACGGGTCGGACGTGTGTCGACAGTGATGGAGCCTTAAAACCAATTAGCCAGCAGATTGGCTCGTCCCTCTCGAGGTCACCACCACCCTGCAGGACCTCTGGCCAACCATCACTCATGCTCCGTGTTTGTCTTGGCTGTTTGCTCACCTGATTGGCCTGATTACTGAGTGATAGCCCGCCAGGTTCAGGTCACGGGGTCGGCACAATTGGAGCGGAGCGCTGACGGGGCCTCTTGTGGGAACAAATGGCAAGAACATTTCATGTTTTGAGTCTTGTTGAGCTCTTAATTCTCCTTAGGTTGTTGCTCAAGGTAAGCTTGCAGTGCTTATCGAAGGTGTACAAGCTTAGCCGGAGGAACCCCTTTAAAAGTAACCAAATCTGTAGTAACAATAAGCTAAGTAGCTAGCAAAAGATTGTATTGCAAAAGATTGTATCGCACAGGGAAACAGTCATGTGCATATTAGTTGTAAGCATATTATCCTTTCTCTTTTGATCAGAATCTTTTTTTTCTCGTATGATCTGTGGAAAGCAATTATCCTATTCGAAATCACTGTTCAGTTCACATAATGAGTGGCGCAACAGGTTCAAAGATTAAACGTGTCTTATGCTGATCCGAGGGCTTTTGGCCACATCTGGTGTGTAATTGGCCAGGCTGCCAGAGAGATGAAGCCCAGGGTTAAGGAGACTGTGAGGGGCTTTGTGGACCTCTCGTTGGCCACTGGAGCTTCGTGATGCTAATCCAATGCCAACAACTCACCCGTGTTGAAAAGCACATTGTAACACATATGCCCAGAATAGTTCTGGTAATACCAGCCAATATAGCTGGAATCACAGCGGGTTGATCTTCTGGGCATATCCATTGCCAGCCAACCCTATTACCGTGAACCTGCCACACAGTAGCTTCCAGGGGCTGTGAATACGAATGCATTCTGACTGGCTCGCTAGCGAACTGTGTTGCCGGTGTTATTCTCTCCCCTCTGAGCATGTGCCTCCCAGAATAATTGTTTGTTATGAATATAAATAACAGCCATTGCCAGATGGAGCCGAGGGAGGGAGGGAGGGAGGGAGGGAGGGAGGGAGGGAGGGAGGGAGGGAGGAAGAGGGACGGGAGGGAGGGAACATTTGAAGGCTTCCAGGAAGTGTGCAGGAGAAGGAGGACAGGAGATGGACGGAGGGAGGGTGGGAATGGGTTCCTTCTGCTCCTGTGTACCCGCGCGTGGGGCTTCGTGTGGAATGGGGCTCTTATTCACATGACCCCTCTGTCCTCATTTCAGCTCTGAACTGCAGCTTATCGATCCAGCTGCCGGTATCAGAGCAGGGGGGTTAACCTGATCCTGCTGGGTAAACACAAAACAGCTGCCCTGCTGCTGTGGCGGAGCACTAGTTTTCCACCTCAGCAGGAATAATCTCTTCCATCTCTCTTTCTTATCGTGCTACTTTCTTCTCTCAGCCTTTGTCTCTGCATCGCACGGATATCGAGGGTGTGCGGCATTCAGCTGGTCCTAGTCCTTCCTATCATTTTGACACTCCAGGAACTGAAAGTGGTTCTTAGGGAGCGCCGAGGGCTCAGAGGCCTGGCCAGGGCCCACCGCAGACCTGCTCTCCGCTAAGCACCGGAAATGAAGAAACCACGCTTCCCTGGGTGAGATAGGGAAGTGTGACTCATAAGCTCAATGAATGTGAGTTTCTTCATGGAGTGGACCAATGTAAAAAAAAAATACTGGCCGCTGAATAACATTTGTTTGAGGTGCCTCACTTTTCCTCACTAAAGGTTAATCAAGGTGTGTCTACAACCGTACTATCAAACGTGTTTATTGTACTGATGCAATGTGGAGATAGGAATAGCTATAGTTAAAACTGTTGGCATATCAATTCCCCCCCAAAAAAGTTACATATAGGTAACTATATATATCCATTAACTTTAACTTCTACCGCTTTTCCTGCACAGGGTCACGGTGTTCATATATATATGAATTTAGTATTATTAGAGAAGGTACTGTGTCAGTGGACTTGGTTCCTAACATCCAGCTCTGAGTGCAGTGTTCCTCTACAAGGCTGAGCTCCGACTCCTGACGACGAACTGACAGGAGCCTCTTCATCATCCTGCCCTCATCATCTATCATTTTCAGGCTGGGGCTGGCTTCACATGGAGAGAAAAAGAGAGAGGGAGAGAGAGATAAAGACAGAAACGGAGAGGGATAGAGAGAAAGAGAGAGAGAGAGAGAGAGAGAGAGAGAGAGAGAGAGAGAGAGAGAGAGAGAGAGAGAGAGAGAGAGAGAGAGAGAGAGTCGGTCAAGGGTCAGCCAAGAGTCCCAACATGGATATCATTAATGGTGGTGGGTGGCCATCAATGTGGGCTGTGTCATTTACAGTGTCCTGTACAGTAAATGCTAAAAATCCTCTCTCGCAGACCTCATTAAAAACAAGGGATCTTCATAAGATGTAAGGGAGCTTTAGCTGTGACGTTGCACGGTGGGTTCGTGTCTGTGTGTGTGTGTGTGTGTGTGTGTGTGTGTGTGTGTGTGTGTGTGAGTGCTTGCCACCTGTCTCTCCGGTGGGCGGATGTGGGCCTTTGATGCGGGGCTTTGGGGTGGCAGCCAGATGGTTCTTCTCAGGCCGTGGTCCAGGGAGGAGAGGGTTCAGTTAGTCCCTGTGGATCTCCCCCTGAGCCCCTCGCTCGGGCCATCCAGCGGCCGGACCATACCGACAGCACATGTCCTTCGCTCCTCATCCATCTTCCACTACCCCCTCCCTCCCTCCCTTTCTCATCCTCTCCTCTCTGTCTATCCACCCCCCCCCCCCCCCCCACACACACACACACTCCCAGGACAGAGCTGAACCTCTAAGGAATCTGAAACTCTTCAATTGCAAAATCCTTCAGCGAGATTCAACTTATTGATCCAATTTCGAACATTACATTTCCCTGTACTTCAAAGGTAAAAAATTAAAAAGGTTCATCCATTTATCCGACTACTAACTAGGACATTACACAAATTGTGAACTCAATACAATAATAACGCTATTGAAAAATGTACACCTCAGAGGAAAGAAGGGGACAAACAAACAATATTGAAGTCAGAACTCCATAAGTCAAGGGCCTGCTAGGCAATATGCACAGCCCTCCTCTCGCTTCAAGGGCTTACAGTAAAAGTCTCCTGGCCTTAGACAACACATGTGTCTGTTTTTACTGGATGGACGGACCTAGTGTGAGGGCTTGTGTGTGTGTGTGTGTGTGTGTACAGTATATATGTGTGTGTGTTGGGACTCTGTTCATTTCCACCACTTTGAATAGTGATGCACATTACGTGATAACTGTTGCTTTGTTGCTATGTTCAATGCAGGCACAGAGGGCTAGCAGAGCTGATGTTTGTGGAGCTTTGTCCGATGCTCTTTCCGAGGTCGGGATATGACTCTTCTCTGTGCCCGCCCTGCTGCTCCGAGCGTGGAGGCGGCGGCGGCTCTTCTGGAAACAGGATGTGGGTGCAAAACTGGCTCTGCCGTGTGCCATGGGGAATCGTTTGCATTAAACGTGTATGTGCGTGTTAAATGTCCAGTTGTGTATGTGTGAGCCTACGTGTGTGTGTGTGTGTGTGTGTGTGTGTGTGTGTGTGTGTGTGTGTGTGTGTGTGTGTGTGTGTGTGCAGGAAGGAATGCCAGCGCAGTTTGTGTGCGGTGCCCGCTTGCGTAGGTTCCTCTTCCCGGCACAGCCGTGTGCATGGCATCTTTACGAGGCGTAACTTAAAGTCACAAATCCCGTTTGGAGCAGAAGAAGTTCCTCTAACGGTCTAACGGTGGATGTTTTTGTCCAGAGGTTCAGGGTGCCCTCCCTGGTCTAGTGACACCCACGGACTGGAGCCTCCCTTCTCCCCTTCCTGACGCCCTGGCACTGGCCTCTGGAAAAGTTCTGATGCTCCAGCTCTGGACAAAACAATAAACATACCTAGGAAAATTAAACAGGCGTAGTGAGCCACCAGGACCTGGGACTCACACTGAAAGATGGCGTCTGTGCAGAAATACGTTTTTAAAACAGAGACTGGGACATTCTGTGCTGTGATGATGGAACTTTTGTGTATTAGGTGGTATGTGCGGGCGTGCATGTGTGCTTGGAAGTCCTGGCGTAGCCCTTATCTGCAACCCTTAAACACTTTAACAAAGTTAGATCTATCGTGAAGGTTTTGCTTGATTTTTAACACCTTTTTAATTATGTCCGGTGATATTTCTAGACTCATCTCACAGAGTGTGTGTAGCTGAAGGATACCTGTGTTCTGCATTTAAGGAGGAGAGCTCTTTTATCTCTTAGATCTCTCACATGTATTTCCTGAAGCACTCCTACTTGTCTCGGTGGGCACACTGTACTAGACACACAATGACACAATGTTTTACACAGTGTAGCCTAAGACTGTTGAACCAAAGTCAGCGTTGAATTTGAAGCTTAGCAAGATGAAGTAAGATGTATTCACTACACATCAACCCACTGCCTGAAATGACCATTCCAGTTAACTATTACACAGAAAATGGATCCCGGATGCCTCCTGCAGTGGCAGCAAGTCTCTGGTTCAATACTTGTGTCTGAGAGCTAGAGACCATAAGAACGCATTCAGAGAAACACAATCAATGCTTATCCCCCACCAGAAACATGAGATGGCACCTGCACTCCCAGCCAGCACCTCAGAGGGAGCAAAATGGGCTGTGCCCCTTTAAGGGAGAACTCCCAGAGAGAGACAGAGAGAGAGAGAGAGAGCGAGAGAGAGAGAATGGAGAGAGAGAGAGAGAGAGAGAGAATGGAGAAAGAGAGGGGGGGGGGGTAGTGAGAGGAGGTGTGTGTATATGTACAAGTCAGGCTGATACACACATTACACTTGGGAGCAGGAGAGAAAGAGAGAGAGAGAGAGAGAGAGAGAGAGAGAGAGAGAGAGAGAGAGAGAGAGAGAGAGAGAGAGAGAGAGAAAGAAAGGGATTGATAGAAAGAGGAAAAGAGAGAATGCATTAGGCACTAAGAGCCATTGCTCTCTGGCTAAAGGCTAATGCAATTGCCACAATAAGAAGGTCTCAACGGAGCCTGGAAAAAAACAGAGAGAGGGGATGAAAGACAAGAAGGGGAGAGAAGAGAAAAAAACTAGGAAGGAAGACAGAGGAGGGAGGGAGGGAAGGAGGGACTGGGGGAAGGAGGGAGGGAGAGAGAGAGAGAGAAGGAGGAGGGTAAGGAGGGACGGCACAGCATCCAGAGTCTCATATGAACAGACTCTCCCGGGACGACCAGTTGAAATGTCTCTCTCTCTCTCTCTCAAACTCCCTCCTCTCGCTCTCTCTCGCTCTCTCTCTCGCTCTCTCGCTCTCTCTCTCTTTCTCGCTCTCTCTAAGGTTAAGGGAAGCGTTGCACGGTCACCAGGCTGCCAGCCAGGTGTGTTCACTCTCCGCCTGACCTCTGTGGGAATCCAACAGTTTTCTCTTTCTCTCCCTCCGTCGCTCCGGGACGGGAGCTACCGCTCTGCTCCAGTATTGAGCGAACAGGAACGAGCGCGGATGCCTCGGAACGGGACCGTCCTCGCCGAGGAGCCCGTAGGAGAACTCCTGGAACGCCTGGATCTGAAGTGGGAGGTTTGGTCCGACAGAGAGCCAGTCCGTCAGGGAGCCAGCTGGCCGTTGGGTAATGTAGTCCGTCAGACCCAGTCGGGGTCACCTCCTCCACTGCTCCCTGTCCCCATGTGAACTCTGCTGCCTTGCCTGCCGCCTCGGCCCAGACGAGGGGGGAACAATGCTGGATCTGTGGGACTGGTGAGTGTCAAAGACCCTGCCCCTCTCTCTCTCTCTCTCTGTCCCCTCTTCCCTCACTTTCTCTGCAGCCTTTTCTGTGTGTTACTGCCGGACCGGCTGTGTGTGCCTCTGTGCTGCTGCTGCTGTGCTCAACGGCAGTCCCATTCCGTCTGCCTCCTCACTTCTCCTCCCTTCCTCTCTCCATTCCATCCGTGCTCTTTAGTCCGCTCCCGTTTTTCTTGGGCGACCGTATGTTCACAGTTTTGAGACAACTAAACATGTCCCCCCCCTCAGTTTAAAACTTGAACTGGTGGGAGAGCAACTACAGCATTTGATTGTTTCTTTCAAAAACATTCCACTCGTTGCTACTCCACAGCCTTCTTTTCAAAAGGATAATTCCACATTGAGGGACAATGTATCTTTAAGATTAGCAAGCTTTCAGTTCTAATAGTCAGCTATTTGACTCTTGCCGTGCACTGCTTTGTGTGGGTTTGAAAAGGGTTTTAGGTTAATGGTTGGTTTCTTCCGCCTTCTGCTTATGAAAACCTCCCATAAGATTGATGTTTGTTCTCATGTAGAATTATAAATGGGGAAGGTAGGAGCATAACAACCCACCTGGCTCACGGACTGTCGGCTGTGGCGCCCCCTCCTCCACAGCAAACTGGTGGCTCTCTGAAAGTGTTCAGGCGTGGAATAGATTTTGCTGCGATTAACAAACCCCAAAGTCAAGCGCAGTGCCATTTTTGGACAAATAGTTCAAATACTTGAACACGGCCCAGCGTTTTTATCTGGGTCTGCTCGTTGAACCGTTCAGGGTTATTCCCATGGATAAGGGCAATGTTACGCAAGGTCAGTCTCGGCTGGTTGAGGCCTTTGGCAGCCGTCTGCGGTCACGTGTCTCATGAAGACACACACACTTCTAGAAAGTGCATTATTAGAAGCATGTTGACTCCCATTTACAATGTTGTTCTTGGACCCTCCAATAGCCTTGATGAAGGTGTGTCTACTCTAGATGCTTGGTCTTTGAACTATTCTGTACTGACCCCCGTGTCCGTGAAAAGGGAGCGTGTGTGCGTACGCATATGT
>JAPMUY010001106.1:77500-174386 GCA_026901105.3 Galaxias olidus
TTTTGCCATGGGTCCATCCCTTCTGCGTCGTGCCACAAATGCAGCCCGCTCTGTACAGAACATGGTAAGGGAGGGGGGGCCATTTAGCTTTGCCTGAAGCAAAGTAGTAAGCACCAGCCTGCCAAGCCACAAACCAAAAAGTCTACCTCTTAATAGTGACTGAGGATAGGTAATAACAATGCCAACATAAGGTTTAATTTAAAATATCACATGCTATAAATGATCACGCAGCATGTATTTTATAAAGCAATGGTCAATTATCATTAAGAATTAATTTATCCAATTTTTTTCAAGCCTATTCTATTCCACAAAATATTCTACTCTGAAATGACCATCAGGTTGTCCATATCCTTATTTGAAATAATTTTCCCATATTTTTGGGTCTTTGGAATGTGGCATGGCACCGCCCTCTGCCTGGGCTTAATGTGCAAACAACCTGCCGGCTTAACCACCAGTCTGTAGACACTGTGGCCCTTGATTAGTGGAAAATGATATCATAACGGAAACATGTCCGACAGCACACCTACCAAACAAACACGATGACTCAAATGTCAAATACAGGTCAAGACAACTCCCCAGTCGTCTTGGTCTGTTTGTCTATTTTCTCTCACTCTCTCCCTCTGTCTCTCTTTCGGTTCTACTTCTTCTACTTCTTCTACTTGTCTATCTCATTCTACTACAGTGCATCCAGTCAGTGAAGCGCAACCAGGACTTTCACATCTCCAAACTACGCAAACAAATTTATTCATAATCCCAGCAAAAAGAAAGGCAGGCAGGCAGGCAGGCAGCCAGCCAGGCAGGCAGGCAGCCAGGCGGGAAGGGTGTTAACCCTGTTTGACAGGACATACATATTTCACTGTCTGTGAAAAATTCTACAACAAGCTGTCTTGTACTCTTATCTAAGGTACGCCGCAATCCCGATGTAAAATATGTTAAAATGTAATTATCTCAAGAAAGACACAGAGTGTTGACCTTGGATTTGGAGATACACGCTATACATTTTAACTCAATGGCAGGCGAGTGAAGCAACAGCTAAAGCCACTCTAACAACATAGAATGATAAGCTGTTTGATTTAATTTTGAGATTTCCATAAGAGATCTAATATACTGTGCATGCAAAGAATGGATATAACTGACACTGTGATTCCTTGTGTCCTTCCTTGTCTCCTTCCTTTATCCTTGATATACACACACCACACACAGAAGAAGGCAAGGAGAAAGGGGACAAGGAATCAAGGAAAGACTTATGAGATTCAAGCCAATCCGCCTCTTCACCACTGTCATTATATCATTCCACAAGAATGGCCTGGAATGTTCTCTCCGTAAAACAAGCAAACAACTGCATGTGATCACACTTCATGGTTACACGTTGTACAGCATCAAAACGAGGATGTAAAACGGGTGGGGTTGCCATGTCTTCTTCTTCTAACCTAATCTGAGTAGATTGTTCTCAAATGCAGTCCTGCCCTTTTGCTCAAAGGAAGAAGAAACCTGAGAGACACGGAATTATCTCATCGACCAAATGTTCTACTGCGTGTATTTGTGCTAGTACAGAGCCAACTCTTTTTTACGGGCGTTGAATGTTGTGCTTAGCATTTTTTTGCAATGCGTTTTTTTTCCAGACCTGGGTTTTTACTGAAGCACTGACGTACAGTATTGGTCGCCAGTTAATAGCCTGAGCCACTCCAAACAGCCCCAGTGTTCTGCTCCGTGAGTCACTTTAAACGCAGAGGTCTGACTGGGCAGCTGGGTTTGCATATTCCAACCAGACGTCACATCTGCTGCTCCCTTCTAACACAAACACCGGCAAATCGAAGGACTGCATAGTCATGCCTGATGCCTCATGTCCGCACTGTCTTAATAAGCAAAACATATTTGGTTACAGAGGTCAGAAGGATTGGCAAGTCTTCCGGGCTCATTATGGCTTATGTTGCCCAATGGCGGTAGGGTTCGCTCGGTCGGGTCCAGACACTGGGAGGTTTGTCCGATGCCAGTGCGTGGGCTTTCATCTCCGCCTTAAACAGACAAAACGAGCAGATGACACTATTGCAATATCATAATTATAAGATGTTGATGGTGCTCCCTTTGACCCCCCCCCCCCCCCCCCACCACACCCCTCCACCCCCCCACCCCCCCCACCCCCCTCCCTCCTCTCTATCTGTTTCAGCAGCCAAAGAGCCACAGTTGTCGTCCAGCTGCTCCGGGAAGCATCTGGGAGCCGCAGGGCGGAGCCTGGTTGGAGGTAGGCCAGCTCCCAGTCTGGCTGTGGCAGGGAGGGGTTCCTGGCACCGTGATTTGGTGCATGAACAGAGACAAAAATCACATTGCCAGGGATTTCCACCCCTTCACAGCTCCACAGGTGACCCGGGCCCCGTCGTCGGTACCCTCTACCCCCCCCCCCCCACTTCGGCCCCGGGATGTACCCGTGCATGTCTCCTGGCTCCTTTGAGATATGGATGTGTAAAATGGGGGACTGGGCGAGATTGAAGAAAGGATAGAGGTGTTGACAAAGGACCACTGGATCTCAGGGGCTTCCGATAAAAGCTGTTATTCAGGTCTTACCCCCAGGCTTAAGCAGATTAGTGCCTGGTGTTAGCTTCTTACAGACAAAACCTCAAAACAAGGTTCTCCCCTCAAAGTGGTTTAATGCCTCCTAATCTGCAGTCAAAAGTAGTCTGTCTGAAATCCAAAAACGGTTTAAGTTGCTCTCCCCCTCTCAACTTCCAGGAAGTAAATCTAAAAGATTGACGTTCAGTGTGCATGCACACAATGTATATTTTATTTCACGGCGGCAAGATTGTTTTCGCTATTTGGAATAAATGCGGAGATGCATTTTCACAAGCAAGGCAACACTATATACTGTTTGAAATGCCGAGCATGCGCCCACTTCACCAGAACTTGTTAATGAAATGTAATTGAGCAAATATGGAAGCTGGGCACCTGCAGCGGAGCAGCCTAGCCATATTTGCCACGAGTAGCAAGCTAATGTTCTGAGTGAGTCTCTGTTCTCTCCAGGACCAGCCAATCGCTTAAGGCACAGAGTTTAGCTAATGGTGAGCATTGATCCCTGCTATGAGTTGTTCACAGTGGCTAAGTTCAGTGCCTGAGGTGAATTAGGTGATTCCAGTAACAGGACTGAAGATTTCCAATGGACGGAAACGAACTCACTGGTCTGGGAGACCGGAGGAGGGTGGGAGAAGGGGAGCGGGACAAGAGGTACGGCGAAAGGAGAAAAGGAAAGAAGAAAAAATAGAAATAGAGGAAATTAGTTTTGGAATAGATAATGAGTAGCTTCCGTTGCACTTTGGGGCCTTGTCAAAATCAGTCTTATACGGTGCTGTGCCTCTGTGAGCGAGACCCAAAACAAGACAGACGAGCTGGAGTCATCTTCACATGCTGGTCGTTCACCTTTACACCTATGCAGACCCGGATCACGACAAGACTAGTGCAAACAGGCACGACACGAGGGGAAGGTCTCAGGCTGAGCCGGGAACAGCTCCCAGGAATGCCGGTGTGAATGTCAGACCGGTCCCGACACGCCCGGACCCCGTCCACTGGAGCTGACACCACCAAGCCATGCCAGCAAGCAACTCCCTGCTCCCTGAGCTCAGGAGAACAGCTCGGAGAGGGAGGGAGTGAGGGAAAGCACACCTTAGTACCACATACTGTACATACATGGGTGTAACCTCAGAGGCTTTTGTTTCTGTACACTTTTATTACACTTTTGTGTTATCATACAATTTGGATGAAATGTCAGCCAGAGAGACGCTAGTCTCCAGCCAGAGAACACGCAGTCCTCCGGGTGTTTAGGGCCGTGCCCTCCCGTGCCTACTGAACTGGTATCAGTCTGTTTCCATAGAACTGGCTCAGTTCAGCAGGAACAGGAGTGGAGCCCATTACCTCATCTTTAACCAATCAGCACGGAAGGTATACCAAGGTGTTCCATTAGCCACGCCCTCACCGGCTCCTGTTGTCCCTCATTGGCACTGAAGAGATCCAAGCAGCAAACATTCCAGCCTGTCAAAACCACAGTGTTGGACTGTGACGTTCGTCTGACGGCTTACGGCTCGAGTTCATTCTGTCTCTCCTTGCTTGGAAGATGAATGTTTTATACCTTGATTTATCACTTTGGTGGGCTTTGATTAGCAGAGTTGAGGGCACGACCGTGAATATTGCTGCATACTGATGTTGTTCAGTTCAGACTTCATGTTTATTTCAGGATAACATTCTTCACTTGACAGGGCCACAAACACGCAACATCCCCGCCCGCTCACTAACCCCACCCTCTCCCTCTCCCTCTCTTCCACTCCCCCCCTGTTTTTACTCACTGGCTGCTTGTCCCAAAAGACTCCAAACACATCCTGAATCCCTACTCTTTCGGTTCTCACTCAGAACTCCGTCAGAGACGGGTTCGCGACGAGACTTTGCCAGTGAAATGCCCGCTATGTCTGTGTAAGGGCTGTCACACCCAGCAGGCCCCATTATCTGTGATTTAGGAATGTCTGTTATGCTGCTTTATTCCCCTCCTCGCTTGGAAGATGGCTCAGTGAGCTGTAAATCAGGGCCATAGAGGTCTGAGGACTGAGGGCTGCTGGAGGGCAGGGAGAGGAGGCTTATTAGCTGCCTGCGTAAATCATCTTTCATTGATTGGGGGCGGCACCTACGGCCATCTAGAGATGTCCATTCCAGTCTAACCTGGACGACACAGCACCCTAGGACATCCATTCTGTAGCCCGATGAAACCAAATATGGGGTGTGAGCTGGATTGAGTTTGCTCTGACATTTCATAGGTTCACTGAGCACACGTTGTCGATGGTGGGATGTAGCCAGGGTATGCAGGAAGAGGCTAAAGTTGCCGTGCCTTACGTTAGCTATCGGTTGTCATGGAAAAGGAAAGATCTTATCGGCGGTGCAGCCTCGTCTCCAGGGAAATGATCCAAGTGCTCGTTAATCACAGGATATGGAAAAATATTTCCAAATAATCCGTCCATCTATCTCAGAAATGAAACAAGGCTGTGCACCAGGGGAATTTTACATTGAACTGTTAATCATTACTATCCTATAGTCTACTGTAGCTTCGCAGTCTTTCAAACCTAACGCTTCAATAAAGACAACTTTCTTTTAAATTGTTGATGTTTCCTATATTTTCTGACTGTTCATGGTTCACACAGAAATCCAACCAAAGGTCAGAAAGACAACAGGTTCAAATCCCTTTACAGAATTGCAGTTGTTGTCACTCCCAGTAAAATGCCAGCCATGAATACCAGACTCATAAATATGACGATTGACACTCTCCAGCTCCGCACGCACCACCACACACACACACACACACACACACACACACACACACACACAAAGCCATAAACGGGTTACCCAGACCAAAGCCTCTAGCTCCGCCGTCTGTCATTTTAGTCGCCATAAGGATGTCAAAGTCCCTTTTATCACAGAGCCTTAAATGCTGACCAGATTTCATGATGTGGCTGTTTTACTTGGCCCAATCTGTGTGCACTGCCCCCTTGTCTATTGGATCAGGGCCCGTGTGGTTTTGACCGGAGCAGTGTGCAAGGCCGGCTAATTGGGTTTGGGGATGAGTGAGAACAGCTGTGCTCCTAAGCCAAAAGACATCTCGCTCCGCTTCAGCCCTGTAAGGCGTGGCCAAAATTACAGGTTAGGAGAAAACCCACAACACATCAAGTCTACTGCAAGGCCTCTCTCCTCCTCCCCCGCCTGGAGTGGTGACCTCTCCACCAAAACGCCTTCAATAGCAGCCTCCAAGGAGAGGGGGAGAGCCCTCTGAAAAGGCAACGATGGCAGAATCTGTGTGTGCAAAGGGAAGTCATGCAGAGGGACTATGAATTTGTTTTATTGATTTCATATATACTGTGAATGGATTTACAGCGGTCAATATACAATGCCGTGGACAACGCCGTTTTTTATGAACTGCTTCGTGCAGCCAATATGGAGCAAATAGATTTACCATTTCTTGTCATTTACCTCGGCACACCAGTTTCAACCTTTGTCCGGGTTTGTTTATTAAAAATGTCTAAATTCAAATGTCACGATGTCATTTTAGACTTGTTAGAATGTATTGCATATCATGACTGAGAAATATCAGCTCAACCTAGCTAAGTCAGACTTACACTCCTTCTCAGGGCAAATATGTGTCTTCACTTTGGAAACGTCAAGAAACCCCACACCACCTCATCATCCTCGGAGCCCTTTTCACGACGCAATTAGTTAAGTGGCACGGGTGTCCAGCCAACAGAAGAGAAGAATGAAAGACGGATTAAAGGAAATCATGTCTAGATTCATCCTCAAGGTCGAGAGCAAAGTCATCTCAGCTGAACAGCAGCCAAATCAAAATCTGATATATGAGCATAGCTTCCGTAATGCCTTTGTGCCTCAAGGAATGAAAACCATACTCGTGACATAACAACGTCAAGTGTGTGAATGATCTAAGAGCACATCAGGTGATAGAACATCGTGCTGCCAGTTGAATCATTTAGTTCCACCGGGGCCGTAATAGAAAATATGCACGCACAACATTGTCAAAAGTTAAATTAGACACACAGCCCGGATATTATAAAAAAATATTTGCCGGAAACGGTTGTCTCTGTATTTGTGGTATACGTGCAAAACCTTTTCTTCACAACCTATATGCTGCTGTCCCTCCTCCCTTCCTTTTTCCACTGGCCCAGAAGCGACGCTGGTTTGACGGTGAGATCCGAAACTGATCAAGAAAAAGAGGAAACAGCTGAAGGGGTTTTTTTCTCCGCGGCTTTCCCACTTTGCTGCTCCTCTCAATCTCTTTTTCTTTCTATATATTCAATGCAGCCAGTGCAGTGCGTGTGCCTGTGTGTCTGCACACACAATGTGAAGCTGGAAATGTACATTTATGTGCATAGTGTAAATATGGATGCCGTTAACCAATGGCACATGTTATCTTAAAATAACTGGTTTAGTGCTATCAACAGACAAATAAGACTTGTTCAGGAGCAGAAGCTGTCTTAAATGCAACTATATGGGTGTGTGAGTGTGTGTGTGTGTGTGTGTGTGTGTGTGTGTGTGTGTGTGTGTGTGTGTGTGTGTGTGTGTGTGTGTGTATGTGTGAACACACCACAGCTCCACCCTTCCTCTGCTTTGTTATCTGTGTTAGCACAAGGATGAAGTCAAAGAGCACCTATGTCAGTTGGTAAGTCGAATGACGAAGTTGTGATTAATTCGCTTGGATGGTATCCACAACAAAAAGACTTGAGACGACCAAACGCTAAGCAAAGCTAAGATTCGATAAGGTAGCCGAAATCACATGGTATTTTCACTGGCCGGCTGCTGGTGCACTGCTACGTTTGCTTCGATACAGAGAGAACTTGTGGTGTCCTGTGCTTGCCGGTATGATATCACTTTCTTCATGAAGTCATCTGTTTATTTCACTGAGGTGACTTGACCTCACAGGCACCTGGTTATCACTTGCTCTATTACCTCCGTGACAAAACACTATGCAAAGCACTCACCCCTAGACAAACAAAGACACACAAAAGTGGTTTCAAACGGCTGGTCTCACGCTGCTCCCAAAAGTACTGGGAGCCCCTAAAAGACTGTGTTCATTTTCCAAATACCAATTGAAATAAAAAAAAGTGGCCATTAGAATAGTCCCAGGTGGCGTACTAGCACCTCGACAGGACCACCTCAACCTCCACGTTCTCCCCGCCCCACAAAGTTGACATGTTTTCCGTGTCCCATGCCGACTGGTTGCTGATGAGATGTAAACGCATGCCAGGTGAGTTCAACGTCTCTGCATCTACACTGACATGGCTCCAGCTCAATGCAACCTCTCTCAGCTGGGCTTATGCCCCGAGCCTAGCTCCAGGCCCAGCCCATCTGTACCACGGTGCTGTTCCTCTCGATCACCCTCCGCTTCACCCCAGACAGTCCATCGTTAGCTGTCTGCTCGACACCCGGAGGCAAAGCCAGCGAGGTAATTAAAGAGGGCACGGTCGCGTCTGCACGCAACCGCCATTAACCCGTTACACCTCCATGAGACCTACAGTACAGGAAAAGGGGTGAGCGAGAGGAGGGGGAAGCAACGGAGACAAATAGAAAGCAGCGGAGTGAGAGGGAGAGAGAAAGCCAAATGAGAAAAGTTGACGGAGAGAGCGTGTCACAGATAAGCCCCTGATACGTCGAGCGTGATACCATGAACTTGCCGAGGCCTTAATAAAGCCTGGAATTTCTTGATGCCGTTTTCTTCCGGGATCCGGACCTGGAGCGATGCCAGCCCCTGAGAACAGCGCAGTTCATCCCTGCTCTTCACCAGGATGCAGGAATGTGTGAGCAAGTGAAAACACACGCAGACATATAGATAGGCCACATATGAACGTGAAGAAAACCCGTTTATATACAGCCTATGTTTGTGCAGCCTTCAAAAAAGTCATCAATGAAGCCTTCCTTTCTTTGGGGTGTGTCGAGACAAACTCACTTTAAAGTTGTTTCCTGTTGTTCCTGTGGTTTTAGGTGCAAGCGTGTAGTTGTTGGCAGACCACACACACACACACACACACACACACACACACACACACATACGTTGTTGGTGCGTGTTTGAGTGTGTCTGATACAACACTCCCCCTTACCACATCACCTGTGTGGGTGGCTGTTGCAGGTAAAGGACAGACACTTCTCCTCTCAGTCCATTCCTCATCACCCCCCCACCCCTTTACCTTGCCACCCCCTGGCGAGCCTGGGCAGCTGGCAGACGTCACTGAAAGGAATGTATGTGGGGTCGCCAGAACATTACAGGCACATATCAATAGTCTGGAAAACTCTGCCTCAGACTAAGAATAATAGCTGTAATAATCACAGTCAAGAATGTGTGTCATGGAGACGTCTCAAAAGTCCACAGGAGTTTCCTTCAGAACATTGGTCAGAACTATGAACAGGAAGGCCTTTGTTTCACATGCATGCACCACAAACACACAGACACAAACACTCCCACACACATTTGCCGCCTCAAGGATCCACTAGCAAAGTTGCTAAGGGTTAAAACAACACACTGCTCCGCACCTTGTACATGCTGAACTAACTAAAACTCAAACTAGTGTGATACATGAGATTGAATATAATTTGAACACCTCTACTTTAAATATCACAGATCTTAGGTGTACATGATGAGGCACATGTGAGGTGTAATATTAGTATCTTTACTGTGAGATCATAGGAGATCCCTGAAACCAATAAAAACAAATCTCCATAAGTTCATCTGATAACCCCCTGTTCCACCTCAGGCTGGTCTGGGTATTTACCATATGTCAACGTTTGGGGGTAAAACAATATGTCACCGATATAGCATGAGACCTATGAGCAGAATTAACCTAGACTCCATCTGTTATTGTTCTACTTCTGAGAAGTACAGAAAAAGGGGGAACACAGAAAAAAAAACTTACAATATATTATCAGTGTGAAAAAAACCGCTCAGTCAGTATTAGTCACTGTGTTATACAGTGCATAGCCCCAAGGAAACATCACTCAAGTAGAATTTGACTTGTCTATCTTAATTAATACATCAACAAATAAGAGCTGAGTTTGGCTTTAGGGCCTTGACCCCTCCATGAACCGCAGCTACAGCCAAATTACAACACAATCAGGTTATATATATTTGATTGGGCCCCTAGCATTACTAAAAAATATTTAATATTGAAATAAAAAGGAGTTGGCTGTTTATGCACAAAATATTGAAAGCCCTTGAAAGCATTTCTCCACCCGGAGGAAAGAAGCGGTAATGTCTAATGTAAACTCTTTTTCCTGATTCTCACTTTCCACTCATCCTTGCCACGCAAATGAAGATGCATTTCAAACCGTGGAAGCACTTCTTAAACACAACAAGTAATATGGTTTAAGATTAATAAAAGTCGATTGAAAAGGCTTTGATGAACTATTTTGACCAACTGGTTGACTGGTTTTCTGAGCTGCCTCATTGTTTGGGCTGCAGTATGGTAATATCAGAAAACAGGTCACATCCTGTGTGACATCGTGTGGAGACAGTCATAGATCAGAATGAAACATGCAATGCTATAAACTTTTATTTATTCACATTTAGATGGAAATAATATTATACATTTTGTCATTGAATAAAAATATTGTTATACTGACATATTGACATTACAAAAAACATGTATATTTGAACAGTGTGCAATACGAATAAACATGTACCTTTCATATAATATGTATAATATTAAACATAAATATTTGCATAAAGTTTTATGTGAATTTTTTTAATTTACAGAGTTAAATTGGCAATTGGGCGTCCTGATAAACAATTCCCCAAACGATTCATCACAGTCAATGGTGCCATTGTATATTTTACTGTTTCACTCATTAAGTGTCTCTAGGCTTTTTTTGTTGTTGCAGATGTATGCTTTTCAGCATGTGCAATGACAAAGCATGACTGAAATGAAATGAAAAAGACAAGAAACTGTTCTTGATCACAGAAGCACAAGCCCACGAGTACACACACACACACACACACACACACACACTCTCTCTCTCTGCACTGACTAATCGCTACACACAGACAGGCAGGTGGTGGTGGAGCTTAGCCTGTACTTCCTGGGGAGTTTGGGGGCCTTGTGAGGCGTGGGGGGGTGCGAGACCACACTGACTCTGCGGCCCTTGCTGAAGCTGTTCCTCAGGCTGTCCCGTCGGCTCTCCGAGGTGCTGCTGGTCTCCTTGGACAGGAAGCTCTCGGCTGGACAAAGCCCGGCCCGGACACAGCAGCAGCACAGGAGCCCCGTAATGGCCTTCCTCAGCTCCGAACTGCCCAGGGAGTAGATGATGGGGTTCAGAGCCGAGTTCAGCACGGCCAGGCCAATGAACCAGTCCGCGCTGAACAGAGGGGCGCACTGGCGGGAAACGCAGAAGAAGTCCACCAGCAGCAGCATGAAGAGGGGGCCCCAACACAGCATGAAGACCCCCACGATGGAGATGACCGTCTTCAGGAGCCCCAGGGAGCGCTTGCGGCTGCGCTGGGAGCCCACTTCGGCGCTGCGGCGCACGTGGCAGTAAATGGCGCCGTAGAGCGCGCCGATGCCCATCAAGATGAGGAAGAAAATGACGAGGGCGAAGAGGATGTAGCTCTTGGAGTACAGCGGCAGGAGGGTGGAGCAGCTGTCCAGGCTGCACACGCAGTTCCATCCCAGCAGGGGGAGGAAGCCAATGGCCAGGGCCAGGAGCCAGCACAGCGCCACCAGGCCGTACACGCGGCACGTCTTGCCGGCCGACTTCCGGTGCACCGGCTGCCTCATGGTGGTGTAGCGCTCCACGGCGATCAGCAGCAGGCTGAAGATGGACGCCGCCAGGGCCACGAAGAGCACGCCTTCCCTGAAGAGCCACAGGGCCGGGCTCAGGCGGAACGTCCGGCTGCCGGACATGGTGATGTTGACCACGTAGGCCAAGCCGGCTAGCAGGTCACTGAGGGTGATGTTGGCGATGCAGATGTAGACCCAGCGGCCACTGCTGCGAATGCGCGTCAGCACCGCCGCCAGCACCAGGAGGTTCTCCAGAACGATCAAGACGCTGATGAAGAGGGAGAGGATCATGGTGGCGCCGATGCGGTGCTGCTGGCCCGGCGGGGCTCGGTTCTGCAGCCGGCCGGTGTGGTTGTAGTGCTGAAGGATAATCTGGCTAAGGTTGCCGTTGTCGGGCCAACGGTACAGATGGGGGCAGGAGGACGAGGAGCTAAGAGAGGCGAGGACATCCATATCTGGACTAGGTAGGATTGGATTTGACTGAGTGGAAAAGAGTGTGGAACTCCTGTTCCGTCACAGGCTATCACACTCTCCCTTCAGGAACTGCTTATTCAAAGCTCACCTGATAAACAAAGATTAAAAAAAAATACATTTTTCAAAAGAAACTAAAACCGATTTACACAAATTACAATGCTGTTTAACCCTAACACAACGTTTACTATTAGTGACTCAACTTAAAAAAAACACTACAAATGTGTTCAGACACTACAAACTTCCTCCTTTACCGTGAGTCAATCCTTTTAAATGCATCATTTAAATCTCTCACATGTGCTTGATGCTTCCGAGTTGAGCTCTCAGTGGTTTAAGACGCAGCTAAGGAGGAGTCCCTACAGTACAGGGCCATTTAAATCAGTAGATGAAGTTCTTTGATCTCACAACGTGCAAAACCGCTATTGCAAAACAATTTTTTTCAATCAAGAAAGTTCATACAACAAAATATGATAAGCACAATTGACAACAACATTTGATTACTATATTATTGACCATTTGTGACTTTTTTCTCTCTTATTGACAACTTATTTAAATCCTATTTGCAACGTTTTCTGCATTTACATCAGGTCTTTGGTATAAAAACTATTCTGACACGTGATTAAAAATGCAATGAATAGATTTGGTTTACTCAAACAAATTACATGTTCAATAAAAACTAGCACTAACAAACCATTGCAGAATGTACCAGAAAAGACTTACTTGTACAGAGGGGAGAGAGAGAGCAGTGATGAGCAGAGATGCTGCTTGTTTCATGCGTGGTTGGCATTGCCCCCACTGAGAGCTGAGTACAGATGCTTTTGCTTCTCTTGTGGTAATTGGGGAAGTAGGTGGTCACACCCAACACGCACAGAAACATACACACACACACACACACACACATACGCACACCGACACACACACACACACACACACACACACACACACACACACACACACACAAACACAAACACTTAGAAACTGTCATCTAAAAAAAAGAAGCTTTTACTATCAAGTACGGATCTAATACAACTAAAGCAAAACGCGATATTGCAACATAACTTTTGTTTCCCACGGTCTCAGGTCACTTTCACTACAATATGCAATACTCTGCTCACATTTCTCAACATGCCCTGTGCTCTGACTATACGGGAAGGTCACTTTCAAAACTTTAAATGTCCTTCAGTATAGAACTGTGATTGAATAGGATGCATTGGCGGACGTGTTGCAACCAAGACATTAGTGCCGATGTCAGTAGGCATTTCTACAATAGCTTGTAATAAAATGTCTCCCCCTTTACTCAATATTTCTTAGAAGAGGAGAGAGAAAACAGGAACTGTTTATCAGATGTGTAAGGTCTAAAGGGGCCCCTCCCTGCCAAGGATACCAGAGTGTTTCATACTTCACATCGCTCTCTCTCTCTTACACACACACACACACACACACACACACACACACACACACACACACACACACACACACACACACACACACACACACACACACACACACACACACACACACACACACACACACACACACACACACACACACACACATATATGTACACACACAAATACATACATTTGAATAATGCATTTACAGCACCAGTGCAAAGACAGTTGTTTATCAGCTTTTAGAAGAGCGTAATTTGTAAAAATGTGCACGATATACTGTATGTATGAAGGCCTACCCGATACACATTTCAACTTGAAAATGCACAGCATCAACAAAGTTCCAAGTTTGTTATTATTCGTCATATGTCAGTATACAGCACAGCAACAATGACAATGACATGTTACAAGGAGCACTCGTAAAAATTTATGAATTATTAGTTATTAATTGTTTCTTATTGTGTGTATATGCGGGGTCTGGGGGCTGGTGTTGTTCTCATTGAGGATCCGGGTAGCCTGAGGGCAGAAACTCCTCCTAAGCCTCTCAACACTGACCTGATGAATCCGGTATCTTCTCCCTGACCGCAGCATCGAGAAAAAGGCCATTGTCCAGGTGACGTTTGTCATTTAAACAGTGTTAGAGTAGATGTTACTTCTATTGCGCTCACACACACACACCCACACATGTTGGTGGTATATAGGCCAGATTCGCATGCTCGCTGGCTGCCAACAACAGAGCCCTGCTTTCCCTTTTCCAGTCAACCCTAACCACTTGCGATGCTCCACTAACCCCAAACCATGGTATCAGTATCGATAGTGAGCTTAAACCACTTACAAACATCATTAGTTTGGCTAGCCCATGGATATCCATGCCACTCATTGAAGCAACCACAAGTTAGGAGAGAATTAAAAATAACTTGCACATTGGTGCACGTGGGTCCATATCACATACCAAACAGTACAGCTCAAATAGCTCAGGGTAGATATAAAAAAAACTTTGTTGCACACCACCAGTATTATCTTCTGCTGTAAGACTAAATAAAGGTATTCTGGAAACTGGCTTACACTATAGCAACTGCATTGTGCAATGTCACTTTCCCTTTTGTGATTGACACCATTACAAGTGGATTTACATCTGGTCTAATTTGTGAGCAGTGAGTTTTAACTGTAGTGAGTTTCATTCCTCCTAACTATTTGTCTTTACTTGCCTGTGTATCATCAAGGGCCTCATGTACTTTAAAAATCATTTGATAGCTTCATATCAAATTATTTTAGTTAATAAATAACCTGCAATTGCGCAACGCTAAGACCCATTTACTGACTTGATATTTATAATATAGACCTGCCCACGGATCCATGAAATCTAATTCTGATCTAAACTTCTTCTTTTTGACAAAAGGGTTGTGAGAAAAACGTTGAGCCCATAGAGTCATCTCTATCTAGCTACCGTTGTACCTATTCTCTTGATAAGCACACAGAAATAAATTGTGTATGCAAAATGAAGAGACTTGTTTCGCTTAGCAGATGCATGTAAAAATAAGTGATAGCAAACACCTTACAGGATCCTGAGGTGTCAGCACCACCCAAAACTGCTCACAACACCCTCTATATCAAACATGGGTGAAACCACAAAGGATTTACTTTTCTGAGCAAATACAGCTGTTGGATCACACTTAAAGAATAGTTAACTGATTTGAAAGATAGGATTGACTCTGTTCTCCATTTATAGTTATATTTCCTTTCTGTTTTAAATACAAACATTTTCAAATGTATTTTTTGGGGATTCTATCTTGAGTATCTATCAGAATAAGATTTGGCCAATTGTTTTCACTGCCGGGAATTAGCCATCATTAAGGAGCCCCTTGCAATACCCCCTGTCTTGCCACACTTTGGCAAAAAGAATTATGTGCAATAAAACATCTGAAAAGAGTCACAAGACTCAAACATCAAAACTCAAGCTATTGTAGGTATAATTGATACAAAGATGGCATTCTAGTTGCCATAGGAGTTGATTTGAGTAGAGGCCTTCTGCGCTACCTGCCTCTGCATCGCTGCCAATTCAAAAACGTGTGTAAAAGCATTTCCCATCGTAGCTCAGTGATGTTAAGTCATCCCCTGGTGGTTGTGATTTAACAGTGCACGCAGAGCAAAGGCAGACCTGGGTGCAGGGCTCTTTACCACTAGGAGCAGCACTTCTGCACTCTCTTCTCCACAAATTAGTGCATGCAATAATAATAGTTTATGAAAATATTTGTGGAGTAATTTTGCCGTATTTGGCAAAATCAAATGCGGTGGTCTCTATTTCCTCCTTTTAAATAACTTGATTCAAGGTAGGCCTACATTCATTCCTCTCCTCTCTGTGCGTCTCCTATTAGTTACAAGTTACAAGTAACAATTTAAAAAGACAACACTCTGAAGTACTGGTATTCAGGACCATAACCTTGGTTTTGAATAATTTAATTGTCAATACTCTTTAAAGAGAAATCTTTGTTTCTAATGATGAACAGACTGTCAAGGTGTCACCGCTCTCAGGAGCATGCCTGAGGGCCAGATCATATAGTATGACGCTGCTTGTGCCCCTCAACCCTTGTGCACAAAAATAGATGATGAAGAGGAGTGGACCCAATACTGACCCCTGGGGCACACCCTGTGCAACTGCAGCACTTTTGGACCTGTGGTTCTCCAGCTGCACAAACTGTTGTAATGTCTATCAGCGACATAGGATGAGAACCAGGAGAGTGCGACACCAGTGATCCCAGTGCCAGTCAAGCGCACCAGGAGTACTGAGTGGGAGATGGTGTCAAAGCAGGCACTAAGGTCAAGGAGAATGAGGATGGATAGTAGATGTGTAGATAGATAGTCCTGAGTCAGCTGCACAGAGGAGGACGTTGGTGATTTTAACCAGGGCTGTTTCGGTGCTGTGTTTTGGACGGAAACCGGATTGAAATGGTTCATGAAGGTTATTGGAGTCACGGTGGGAATGAAGTTGAGCAGCAACAACCCTCTTAAGCACCTTGGAAATTAAAGGGAGATTAGAAATGGGCCTGTAGATGTTAAAGTCCTTTGGAACCTTAACAATCATTTGGAGTGTCCCCATGGTCCCTGTCCAATTCTGTCTATCTGGAATGGCTGACTGTATGTCTGCTACTCTGCTTCTGATGTTTGACTTGCAACTTCTTCAGCAGAGCTGTCTCCACTATTTTCCAATAACCTAGTGTCTAACTCTATTTTGAGCCAAGCCTGCTTAGCCTGCTGTTCCCTGTTCTTTCGGTGGGCGTATAATCAGTTCATCCACTGTTGCCAATTTCTACCTAATAATACACCGTCAAATTATTTTCTAGATCTTTTACTTTCTTCTCGAGATGCTTCATCGTAGTTAATTCCAATATTTAGCATTAGGCCTAATGGTCTCTTTCTTATCTCATCCATGATCCTCCTCTTACAATGTGAACAAGTACACCATGAATGACCTGGCAGTTGGCAATGACATATAATGCCAAAATGTTTACAGAAGGCAAAGTTCGTTTTCGCATTGAAATTAAACTCTTATTTCAAATTGACACAATATCTGTGACGGGTTGTTAATTACGGTAACAAAAGTGAATTGCTGCGGAACAGCAAAAGATGGCGCTGCAACCATACAGTTCGCATAGATCCCCACAGCTGTGCGCATTCATTGTATGGGATATTGCTTGCTTCTCTGCTGCTTCGCTCAACTTTTTTTCACCGCGCGCAAGCTGAGCTGCCTGCTGCCGTTTGTAAGGAAGTAGCTAGCGCAAGCTGCTAGTATTTAGTAAGCTAGCTGGTCTTAAACCGCTTCAGATAAACTAGTAAAGGGTGCATATTTAATATAATTCGCCAACGTTCCGTTTTGTGGTTATAAAGCGATATAAGTAGAAAATAGGCGGTTCTGTGAGAGGCGTAGGCAGTTTACACTCACTGTTTCCAATGATTTTTTTTCTCCCCGGATCTGGACTCATTGCAGAGCTTTGTCTCTAGTTTTAGTAGCTGTTAGCTTGTTGCTGAAAAAATAAGTTGTTTTAGTGTTTTTTTTATCAAAAGGGAACAAGTGTAACATTAACTTTTTAAAGCTGCGACTTATTTTTTGGGGGGAGGAAGAATGGAATTATATTAGCCTACACAAGGAGAATGAGTAAATTATCCGACCAAGGTACGTAACAAATAGCCTAAACTTCATTAATGTGGCTGTGTTTGCGCAAGCCCTTGTTATGTTTATTTTGTAACCAAAACAATTCACGTGAGTATAATGGTTAATCCACTTTTTAGATATACATCATCATTGTGTTTCACGTGTTTACCCTGTCCTTTATATTTAAATGTTGATACTTCATTTTTTTTATTTAAATGTTTATTCAACCTATGATTATGTCACTCCATTAATATGTCAGATGTCACCTGCGATGGTGCTGAGAACCTGTTTCTTTATTAGTTTAATGTATCCCCCTGTGTAGAAAAACTTTTGCCATCATGTTGTGTGATCTCCCTTTGGTTCCTCTAAGCCTTGTGTCAGTGTTCAAGAACACATGACAAAACCTAGGAATTTTGAATAGTTCGAGTAGGTTAAGGCAAACGTAGACCATGACAGTCATTGTTGCCAAAAAGCAGTCAGACTAGTTTACTCAGTTGTTTGAACTAACGTTATGATTCTGAACAGGAAAATACAACTAACCTGCTTTGCTCATAGGCACCTCGTAAACAATAATTTGAATGTGCGGTAGCAATAACGCTAAGCGAGTCTTAATGTTACTCTGTATAAAAATCGCATACTAGAAAGAGGAGAAGCCATTAGGTTAGGCTTGGAAATTTGACTTTAAAGTTCTAGCAATTTTTTAGGTAGGTTTATGTTTTTTCCAGGGGCATTGGGGCAGCAGTGTCAAATGTGGCAAGTCATTTCCTCTTGATGAAGTAATGTAACTTCCCTCACTGGCACATCAATATGAAGCTGTGACTGTGATTCAACTTTGTTAAGACATTGCCTTAAAAAAAAATTCTAATTAGGGCCTGTGCCAGATTGCGACTAGCCCATAGTTCTAGCATATTTAGAGACAATAGGTTTTGTCATTTAGACTAGTTGCTGGTACCACAATTTCTAATGTACAACGTCATTGTAAATTGAGTATTTGGTCATTTATACTGTCCCAAAATTAATGAACATAAGATTTTTTGAGTTTTGAATTTTATTTGATTGCACCTATTGTATTCATCAAAAAGACCCTGCAATGCATTGGGAATGCTATTTACTGATATGTAGGCCTTAAACCATAGATCCAAGATGCATGGGGTTATTTTGTTATTTCTGCTTTCTTGATACAAAGTGGAGAGAAGAAAGGGAGAAATAAGAGAAACAAGCCTGCGGCCCTCCACTCAGTCGATCCAAATATTTTTTTCTGTTCTTAAAAGAAAAGAGTTCTAACCCCACTGCCCCACACTGCGTGGATTGAGAGGCCGACAGGGACTGGATAGTGGTGGTAGAGCAGACAAGGGAAGAATCAGACAAAAGGATGTGGTTGAGATTCAAGTAGAACCAGGAGAGTATGGAAGCAGAGAGGACCGGCTCCATTTTTAGAAGTTGCGATTGGTCTTGCATCGTGGCGGTTTCAATTGCGTGAAGCTGAGAGGTGAAAGATAATGGCTTCAATTATAGCAGTGCAGCTAACATATTTTGAGAAATCTCTGGAGAGCTGTGATTCTAGGCTAGACTCTTGTTATATTCATAACTATCTGTGTCCAATGAGCTGTAGCCCAGCACTAGTCTATTAAACAGCCCAGTCCATTCAATACAAATTGTGTATTAGCCAGAATTGTAATGTAAGCTCAATGCTGTTACACATTATGCCTTAAAGACCGTCTGTAGGCCTAGTAATAACAAAAATGGAACAGAATTGTGGAGAGATAACATAGTTTTTATTGTAGCCTATTTTAGGAGAATATTACCAGCCAGCCATCATCACAAAGGTTCAGTATCTGAAGCAGTAGGCTGCTCAACAGTCAAACTTAAACCTCTCCATTTTGACTCATATTTAGAGGAACTATGTTTGTTCATGTTTATCATGGCTTATGATGCAAAATATGCAGCCTCAAATTAGCACACACAATAACTATGCCTAGTCTATGCTATGCAATTAGGCCTAGCTGATCTAAATTTCTTGGTACCTTTTTAGAAGGCCACTGTCTTTAAAAGATGCACGTTATGTATAAAGGGTCTATTTTTTAACAAGTGTTAAGGAAATCTAAAAAGAACGTGGCTATTCCAATGCATTCACCTTTTTTTCTAGCTTGCATGCATATATGCTTATTATACCTACATTTATTGACCCAATGTCCTGGCTACTAACATTAAGGAGGTGGCAAAGTGATCCACTTATGGATTGTGGATTAGTTGATACATTGTTCTTAAAGAGCTGAGCGGGTTTAGCTTTGTGGGGTCTGCGAGCGTCACATACAGCCCTAATGGGTGCCCCTGCTCTGCTGGCCTGTGCAGTGAACTCGGCGCGCTAATAGTTTAATTTGGGCCTGCCTGTACAAAGAGCTGGCCTAAACACCTGCTCTCCCCTGCCAATAGAAAACCCAGCCTCCACCATTCAGCCTTTTTTTTTTTTTTAAAGGAATTTTTTTACAATTGTGAAATGGGACAAACAGAGCCAAGGTGTTGAATGGAGCATGTTTAGCCTATTGATGGTGAAGACAGGGCATGACAGTAATGGACGCGTAGATTCCTGTTTTTCTCTGTTTACCTGCTTTCTTTACCGCTGCAGTGTGATTATGCTGGGTTATGGAGAATGCTGTGCTGGGCTATAGAGAATGCTGTGCTGGGTTATGGAGAATGCTGTGCTGGGTTATGGAGAATGCTGTGCTGAGCTATGGAGAATGTTGTGCTGGGCTATAGAGAATGCTGTGCTGGGCTATAGAGAATGCAGGGCTGAGTTAGGGAGAATGCTGTGCTGGGCTATAGAGAATGCTGTGCTGGGCTATAGAGAATGCAGGTCTGGGCTATAGAGAATGCAGGGCTGAGTTAGGGAGAATGCTGTGCAGGGCTATAGAGAATGCTGTGCTGGGCTATAGAGGATGCTGGGCTGGGTTAGGGAGAATGCTGTGCAGGGCTATAGAGAATGCTGTGCTGGGCCATAGAGAATGCAGGGCTGAGTTAGGGAGAATGCTGTGCAGGGCTATAGAGAATGCAGTGCTGGGCTATAGAGAATGCTGTGCTGGGCTATAGAGAATGCAGGGCTGAGTTAGGGAGAATGCTGTGCAGGGCTATAGAGAATGCTGTGCTGGGCTATAGAGGATGCTGGGCTGGGTTAGGGAGAATGCTGTGCAGGGCTATAGAGAATGCTGTGCTGAGCTATAGAGGATGCAGGGCTGAGTTAGGGAGAATGCTGGGCTGGGTTAGGGAGAATGGGTTTTGGAGAATGCTAGGCTGGGTTAGGGAGAATGCTTGTTTGGGTTAGGGAGAATGCTAGGCTGGGTTAGGGAGAATGCTAGGCTTGGTTAGGGAGAATGCTAGGCTTGGTTAGGGAGAATGCTAGGCTTGGTTAGGGAGAATGCTAGGCTAGGTTAGGGAGAATGCTTGGTTGGGTTAGGGAGAATGCTAGGCTGGGTTAGGGAGATTGCTTGGTTGGGTTAGGGAGAATGCTAGGCTGAGTAGGGAGAATGCTAGGCAGGGTTATGGAGAATGCTGGCCTGGGTTTTTTTTTGTCCCAGGGTCACTTTATATTTTGTATTTTGTGCTGGTTTACTTACCTCTCACTTGTACATTTACAAGTTGCAGCCAATGAATTGTATGGATTTGAACCCATTAAGTCCGGCCCCTTCCAGTGGTCATATGGGAAAGTGGATAAGGAGAAGATTTGAGAATGAGTAGGAGCTTTGGAACGTAGGCCCCAGTTGGGAAACAGCATACCTTTACCCTCTTGTTTGTGTTTGTGCCTGTACATGCTCTTCAGGCCTTTAGAGAAAGACTGTTCATTATATAGAGCTTGTGTGCGGTGTACATAGCAGGCCTACCCCCCCTCTTGGTAGGTAGGGTCACCCGTGTGCTGCAGTGTGACAGGAATGCTCCCGAGTCGTCCCATGGCGAGAAGGAAGAAAAGATTACTTTGAATTCACGTTGAGAACTGCTAAGTTACCGAGGCAGGCTTTGCGGGTTTGATGACGACGTGCCCTTGGTAGCCGTGCATGGAAAATGCTGGTGAGGGAGCGGAGGAAGCCGCGAGAGACAGCGCAAGAGGCTGAGGGAGTTCACAATCCTCCTGGAACCGTCGCCCCGTCAGTGTGGCGAAGTGGAGTTTACAGACTTTATAAATAGCCCAAATTATAGAGTACAAGAGGGAAAGGGCCAGCCAAGTAAGAGATTGTCTACATACTTTTGTTTGTTTTCTGTTAGCCTTCATTTTGTCTTCATAACAACGCAGAGTAAACCATGTCGGGCTGATGATGATTTCAAAGGCTAAAGGTACCCATGAGAGGTAGACCTAAGAGGCACCCTCACAACGTGGAATACAACATTTGTAGCAATGAGTCAGTTGAAAGGTTTTGTGAAGTTATTTTTGGACCTTGTTTCAGCTAGTTGTAGCTGTACTTTGTAGTCGTTTCAATTAGCCTAACCAACCAGCCTGTTATCATTGTGTCTGGGGCTAAAACTAGTGCTGATGTCCACTAAGAACCAAGGGCCAAACCACGCCTACCCCCTCACTGCTGCTCAGCTTCCTGAGTAGAGCTCTCAGGAAGGGTGCTGTCTAGCCCAGTGAAACGCTAATGCGCATACATTTCTGCCTTCCAGGTCATGTGACTTGTTGTTTGCTGAAGTGAGGGCCTCTATTATAGCCTCCCCTGTCATCCTATGTGGTCACAGAGCCTGGCCTTGGCTCACAGAAAAGCTTGGTGAGCAGGCCCTGCCCTGGCTTTGGCCTGGCCAGGGCTGCTGTGCCCCACCCTTACAGGGCCACTAAATCCCAGGGCCAAGGGAAAAAAGAATGTCCTGCTCCGGGCACCAAAGCAAACCCTGCCCCCCCTCACAGCCAGCCACCCAGACCTCTACTGCTGCTGAGTGTCCATCTTTTTATTGGTTTACTCACTCCATAAATGCCCGCGGCCTTCTTCAAGTTGAGCGTTTCACCAATCTGTATATAGTCTGAGTATCTACATCCAGTCTGTTTATCTGAGTCAGTGTGGTACCGCCGCAGGTCAAAATAGCAACGTGCAGTGATGACAGATTGACAGGGTGTGCTGGAAGTGCTTTGTTTGCCGATAGATATGTGTGGATGTGTCCTCCCTCTACCTTTGATTTAGCCAAAGGCTTCAAATCTGATTGGCTCGTGCTTGACTCGACAAAGTTGCCGTTGGTTGTGTTTGTGTCTGCGTGTCTGTTTCATTCATACTGCACTAGTCCTATATTTTCCAACCATCTGGGACCCAGGTTGACTCTAGGGAACGGTAAGTTGAGACTGGACTCTCTAGAGTAGTTTTGGTTACTCTGTATAACAGGGACAGGCCGTAAAGAACCGGCCCACTCGTCTGTTCTCTCCTCCGTCTGGGTGAGGCAGGGAAAGAGGAAAAATCAGCCAGGCAAGGCTGCCGGGTGACAAAGCCTTCCCATTGAGCGTGCCAGGCAGGACGCTAGCCCGTGTGGTCCACCAGCCCAGCAGCCAGCCCTGGAGAAGAAGAGGAGGCAACTCAGCTGCCTCAGAGAGGGGAAGGGTACACAGAAGAGTATCGCAGTTGTGGGGCGCACACGCCACCTGGTAGCCTATGGTCCGAAGGAACCTTGTGCGATGTTTAAATTGAAATGTTAGGATCTACGTTTGGAATTTGATCATTAGAGAGAGGGAGGGAGGGAGGGAGGGAGAGGGGGAGGGGGAGGGGGAGGGGAAGGAGAGGGAGAGGAACCTCCTGGACTGCAGCTGAGTTGGACTGCGAACAGACTGCAGTGATGCCTGAACAGTTGTGGTGAGTGATGAGAAGCAAAGAGAGGAGAAATGGTCGAGAGAGCCAGCAGTGTGACTTAACCCTCTGTTCCCTGTTGGCCCGTTGAGATCTGTTCTCCATTCTGTTTGTCTTTGGTCTATTCTTACCTCCTCGTCTGAGGCAGTTCCCTGCTGAATGACTCCACGATACTGGGTTCATAACCATTGAGGATGCCAGTGATACTGGGTTCATAACCATTGAGGATGTTATTGATTGGCCTTTTTGCTCTGTCGGTTGTTTTGTTGAATAGAACAGGCTAATGTTGGCAAGTATATAGCGTTCCATCGACTAGCGTGTGTGTTAGCTATTATGTTAATCAAAACCAGACCTTTTCTGTACTCTACTACTTATGGATCCTGATTAGTCTTTAAAAAGGACAATCTGTAGATTGTGTAGGATAGAAGCTTTGTTATCCCTTCTAAGATGCTTAGAGCCACACCTCAGTGGGTGTGAATGGGTCCAGCCACCCAAACATCATCAGGACAAGCCCAGGGGGAGCACGACTGCTGAAGGAATAGGCTACATAATCTGCACTGGGTTATACTACTGGCCTTTGTCCCAGACCAGCTCGGAGGTTGGACAATCTCTCGTCATTAGTTCAAGCACACAAGCTCCTTAGATAGCGTTGGCCCCCATGCTGTTATCTGGACCGGCCGTCTCTTCCTGTGCGCCTCCCAGATCTAGGCTGGCACACTGGGGACTTTAGTAAGAGGACAGTGTGGAACATAATGGGGCCATGAGAGAGCATCCTGTCATCAAAACCTATGGGACTATGACCATATGGGTCAATAAAGTAGGCTAGGCTAGGAGTTGTTAATGTTTAACCGTCATAGTCGTCTACTTAATAGTCCTAGGTCACATTTAGGTTTATCCAAAAAATATGTAGGAGAATGAAGCCAGGGGAGACTGCGTGCGTGCGTGCGTGCGTGCATATTGCCTCTGTGTCTTAAGCATACCCTAAGCATGAACTCAGTACAGTGCAGTGTATGGCTGCATGTCTATTCTGGTGCCACAATGGAGTCATGTGTTTGGGAAGTGTTTTCAGAGCGGGGTGGGCCACATGAGTGAGTGTGCACAATCTGCCCTCTGTCTGCTGGCCTGCCTGCCTCCACTTCCCCTTCTCTTCCTGGGGCCTGCAGCTGCCCCCCCCCCCACACACACACACACATTCAGCCTACCTCTTCAGAAGATGTGTGTGTGTGTGCCTTTGTTTTGTTTTTTTCAGTTTGCATCCCCCAGCTGTGTGCACGTCCTCAAACAGAGGATGTGTTTCCTCACTAACCTGCGGGGATGCTGTGCTGTTGTTTTGGTCTCGTCTGAAACCACTGAACGTCAGGCAGGACTCAGGACTACTATTACTAGGACGGAAAGAGGTTTCCTTGCCATTCCGCAGTGTAATTTACGAGCATTGGGCTTGCAAAGTCAACGGGCTCCAGATTGGGCTGGTCGCAGTGCAGTGCTATTTGACTGGCCTGGGAACCTCCACTCTGCGAGTCTGTCCTGGTAGTGACAGACCAGACAGGCCAGAGGTCTGGCTTAGATTAACCTGCCTCGGGGCGGCCTGCCTTTCATGGGACCGCTGCTCCTCGGAGTCTAGAGTTTCAGCTCGTCATCCCTCTGATTGAAGGAGTGACGACCACAAACCACCACCATCTCAGTACCTCTGGTTGAAAGAAAATCCCTAGCCCCCGACCTCAGCCACTCGGGGCCAGGCTCTGGGGAGTTTGCAGGGGGGGGGGGGGTTTGGTTTGTGTGAGTTCCCCCCCTTTGGGTAGGTGGCAGGGCCCCCGGAGTGGGTTTGAAGCGGCCTGGTGGAGTCCAGAGAAGCTGCAGGATTGACAAGTGCAATCTGATCTCTATCCTTGTGCGTCATGTTTGTGAGGTGACGTTCTCCCCTCAGGACACCGAGAGCAGACAGACAGACACAGGTTGACTGGAGGAGTCAGGCGCTTAACTGACCTGACCGCAGACCTACTGGGGAACTCTCCTCCTTTCCTATTGTTGCACTCATGTCTGTTTGTTGTTCTTCTCTCTGGCTTTCTCCTCTTCCCCTCTGCTTTGTGTAGCCTGGCATCTGGACTGAGTTACTGGAGTGGTGCCACATGTGAGGCAGTGGGGGGTAGACGGGAGAGAGACATGGAGATGGACTAGATTTTGGGGTGGGGGGTGGGGGGGGGGGTTTGGATGCAGAGGGGAGAGGACACGGAGATCTGCGTGGGAGCTTGTAGCGGAAGCTGGGAGCAGTGTGACAGTGGGGGGGCTAGAGCTGGGAGGTGGGCCGTCTACGGTTGTTGGATTACTGACCCGCTGTGAGACTCATAAAGACAGACTTTTATAGAGCTCTGGCTAAAATTGGTGTTGAATTCCCCCGAGGAGCTGAGGAGAGGCCGTATACATCAGGCCTCATTGCCAGACTGAGTCAGCTACAGGGTATGGATTCAGCACTGAGCAGAGGTAATGGCTGCTGGGTTACAGCCAACAATCTATCTCGCTCTCAAACAAACAAACTGTGTATGGACTGACCAGGAAAGACCTGTGTGTGGACACACCATGCTCCCAGCCATATCAAATGAAGGGCAGTGGCTGGCTAATTGCAACTGATCAATGCATGGTCATAATTTTTTCATGCTTTTGGGAGATGGAGATCAATGCATACTGTCAGATGACCACATTGATTATCTGTAAGAGGATGCTAGCAAACCTAATGTTTTTGACACAAATGTCACTATGGTAGTATACCTCCACAGCTGTTAGAATTGAGCAATCTGTGATTCCAGGTTTTTTTTGTGTGTGTGTGGCTCATCTGCTACATTATTTGGTGTTGTACGCTGACGCTGGCTCAAGTTCTCAAAGGCTCTTTCATCTCACCCCACGCTAGCATGAATGAGATGAGCCTGAAATCTGCAAGTCCAATGCAGTGGGGAAGCCCTGCCGCTCCGCTCTTCTTTCTTCTCCCTCCTGCTCTTTGGAGAGGAGCAACAGATGCTCTTCAGCTCAGCTTTTATTGTTCATGGCTGACCAGGGCCCTGCTGACTTAAAGACAGCCCCTCCTCCTCCTCCTCCTCCCTCTCCATTCTGCCCCAGCCTGGCGTCTGCTGGATGAGTTAAGTCTGTGATAGACTTGTGTTGCTTCCACTAACAAAGGCCTCGCTTTCTGTTCGTGGGAGGGCTCGCCTCCATTCAGGCCCACTATGACCACATCTGCACTCCATAAAGAGCCCTGCGCTGATTTGGCACCCCATCCGAACAGCATCATGTCAAACACACACACACACACACACACACACACACTCAATTACGTGCACACTCACACACACACAGACCTGACACGAACACAGTGATTATAGCTCCTTCCCTCGTAGTATCTGGGAGACAATTCTGCCGGACTTGGCCCAGAGCCAGCCCCCGTTGTCCCCATTAGGGCAGCCTGTGGCTGGGCTGGCGCTGATGGATACCTCACTGGCCCTCGACCTCCCTTTCCCCCACGGTATAGGAAGAGAGACACAAGATTTTTTACTGAAAATGAGAGATGGGGCTAGAACCAACATATCCAACCTTGTCAAGAGACATGCGGGATACAGTGGCTTTTCTCCGCTTCCCGAAATAGGATGTCTAGACTTTGGCCTACTCTCACAGGAAACCTATAGTCATAGGGATTGTGGTTGTTCGGTTCAGCCTTTCTATTGCTAACTTCTCGTATTTTCATAGCTGTTTCATCATAGGTCTATTACTAACCCTTGAACCCATTCCCACTGCTTTACCATCAGTCGTTGTAATGCCACTCAAAGGCCTATGACAAAGAAAAGGGTTGACTGTATCGCAACACACACACACACATCTGGGGTTGGCAGGGAACTGCCTAGGAGTCCAGACTCCATGACATCACAATCCACTTCCTGTGGGTTGACCCTTGTTTTGTATGTATGCGTGTTGAATCATTGGTCTCTCATTTGCTCATTCACTTCCTGTCAAGCACTTACCCTGCAGTGTGTCAGTATTAGTCTAGTACTGTAGCACGCTCTGTAATGACACACCATTCAAACTGTTTCTTAAGAGGTAATAGTAAACATTTAAGAACAGCTAGTCACATCTAGAAAGAAAAGAGACTATATTGGAGACAGGAGTATATGAGGTCATCACTCTCTCAGTCGTACGGCCTTCCAGCCTGTGAATTTCCTCCTGCTCTTGCCCAGGGTAGGGTGAATAGGCTAGCTTTTAATTGGAAGTGGAAGGGGAAGAGTGAGGGAGAGAATTATTCCAGTAAGACTGCACAGTAGGTAGGCTCTTCTACCAGCGTCTGGCAGACTGTCAAGTCATCTCCTTCTGGATACCAACTCAGATCAGCCAAGGTGATAAAGTTTGATCGCCAAACCGCTCTGTTTTTTTACCATTACCACCACATGCTGAAGTGTGTATCTTTTATTGTTTTACTTGTCATTCCAGAAACAAACAAACTCTTGAGCTCTCAAGGTTTTATTTTCCGCCTATTAAGCTGTTTTGTTTGGAAGTGTGTTAAGGTTGTGTGTGTGTGTGTGTGTGTGTGTGTGTGTGTGTGTGTGTGTGTGTGTGTGTGTGTGTGTGTGTGTGTGTGTGTGTGTGTGTGTGTGTGTGTGTGTGTGTGTGTGTGTGTGTGTGTGTGTGTGTGTGTGTGTGTGTGTGTGTGTGTGTGCGGTCTAACAACATGTGCTCTCATGCCAACTGTTCAAGGGCACTGTGTGGCAGAGTTTAATACAACAAACGATAATGTACTGGTCTGGAGCGTTTGGCCCATCACAAAATGCTATGATAAAAGATGTTTAACACCGCAAGAATAAGACTGCATGCTGTCCATTCATTTATGGCTATTTTGTTCATGCACAAAGTGTGGCCACACTGTAAGCTACTGCAGGAAATAAAATAGGATTATTCACATAGGCTAGTAGGAGGTGGGGGGTCACACAGATGAGTACTTTAGGAGTCTCTTTGAAAGGGACTGCGCTAAGGAGCTTTTAAGTGTCTATTCCCCCCTACTCACATTAAGCAGCTAAGTCCCAGGCTCCCAGGCTTAGCGTCCTCCAACCAGACGATCCATAGATCCATTCTCCTTATCTCTGGAATTCTGGGCATCCTCCTGGAGGATCTCGGTTGACCTCCAGTATCTCCCTGTAACTGTCTCCCTGTGATTAGACTGGGACTGGGGTCACTATTTGAAGCATCAGTCCTCTCTTTGACTCAGCCAGCTGTTGTCTTTGCTTGCTTTCTTGCTTCCCACTCCCCCACGCAATCTATGCCCTTTAAAGCTTGTTGTGAAGCTATCGTTGTTAGTTTTCAAACTAGGAGGATACCAGTTTTGTTTCTAATGGGAGGATAATGATATTATTGTTTTTTATAAAACTCCTTTGTTTAGCATGCCACTGCATTGTCCTGGCCTCTGTGTCTCTGGGCTTTTGTTTGGCTGGCCTGGCACTGTGTAACTGGTGGCGACTGTTGTGATACTCTGGTCTTCATCTCTCTGACGTTTGACCAGGATAAATTGTTACATTTATTTTACAGATGTACTTGGGTTAATTTGACTTGACAAACACCCTTCCCTTGGTGACCTATCCTACCTTTGTTGTTCCAGTCTAGTTTTATGTTGCCTTTTGTTAGATCGGGGCAAATCATAGGTCACAAACGTAAGGCCCTTATACAAGTCCTGTATACAATTACCCAAGCAGTGCACTCTTGTCAGCCATGCAGTGATTCAGCCTAGTGTCCTGTTTCGAGGCTCTCAGGCGGGGTTTACTCCGCATGCATTAGCCATGCCAAGTCGAGCTACGTGATACATGTGGGTGAACTTTGCTCAGCTGCTGTCTCTATGGCTCCACGGTATAGATCATTGTTCCCTACATCAACATTAGTTACAGGCACTGTGGCCGACATTCAGTTTCTTGGCTGGGCTCCCTTGTGCGAGATCAATGTTCTACTGTACCCCAGGGCTCTTCCACAGATGTGGGATTTCTCTTTGGATTGACCCAGTGCCAGAAGCAATGGCAACAGATTGAAGGCTGTTTGATGGAGAGAGAGGGAGAGAGAGGGACCAAAAAGAGGAACCCTTTGATAGAAAAGGAGAGGAACTCCTCACCGTACCACCACCAGCCAGCTTTCCTGTCATCTCATGCAAGCAAGCCTTTTGTGTTTGACCCCAGTCACCATAAAATGCTGTAAGGTCTGCCCATGTGGGGATTAGCAAGACACAGCTGAAGCAAGACATCGAGGAGTAGTCTGGCATTTGGGCTGCCAGCTTGTACACAACTATCACAGCATTCTGATTATCTCGCTAGTCCAAAGAATCACCGTTTTGAAAAACAGATTAAAGGATAGCACTTAGTCATATCACCAGACAAAGTTGTGTTGGATTAGATGTTTGTGTAGTAATAACCATAGTTGTGCTGCTAGCGAGCCTACCAGCTACAGTACTTTCACATCAATTGCATCTGGCGCCATTAGCGTCCTGCTTTGTCCCATCACACAACGCTGCCTGAAGCTCTACAGCATGCATTACTGTCAGGGGTGCAGCATGGTCATGTTCTCCGGCTTTCTACTGAGCAGTGAGACTACTGTGAGGTAATGTGGCATTCGGAAATAAGAGAAGCCAATGGTTTCAGGAATTTTCAATCGGTTATTTGGGTAATCTATGTAACTATAGCTGTTTTTTTATGGGGATAGAACTGAATGGCCAGTGATGCAGATGATACGCTTGGCTTGGGCTCCAAGCTTCTTTTGGAGTTTACTGTTCTGCCTCAATAAATTGGCTCATGAGCTAATTTATTGAGGCAGAACAGTAAAGTTTTTTAGTCCATAGTGATTTGTAACTCAATTAGCTTTGAAGCCCGTTATTACCCCTAAGTATGTTGAAAGAGCCATGGTGACTGCCACCCACAGAGGTTTTGAGCGGTCAGATCTCAATTATGTGACTCATCGCCAGCAATAGGAAGTTTTTGTGTGTCCATGGTATTTTAATGGTTAAGAGCATGATTTCTTTTGCAGATGTTTAGGGTCCTTAGTCTCACATCCGTCTGGAAATGATAGATATCCTCAAGTTTGGAAGAACCACCTCCTGCATTAGGGTACTTTAAACTGTTACGGCTCCGAAATGTCATAGGGCTCTACTGTTTGAGCCGTGCCGGAGCGGGAATATTGAGTTATATCCAATTATGATTCCGAGGGACGATAGCAAGTGCTGGTGAAAGGGATGCTTGTTGGACTCTTGTCAACAAAGTTTGAGTCATAATGTCAATGTTGCACCAATTGGCAGAGACCAGAGTGAGCGAGCGTGTGCGTGGGGTGGGGGGGTCTGAGTGTGAGAGGTGTCACTTCTCATAGGTGTAGCTCTCGCGGTCACAGAGGGTGGAGTGCTCCTCTCGCTACTAGTTACATTGGTCACAATGCTATATATATATCAGTAGTCTATGTGCCTTTCATGTGATGCATGTTTTGTTTGTAAATAAGTCCTTATCAACCACCACAGTAAAGTAAACCTCGTTTGAGCAGTGATCTAAACAAATATTCTGTTATTTGACATTGTTGACATTGCTAAGTTTAAGTAGTTACGCTATGTGCTAGGGGTCTCTCTCTTGATGATCAAATGCAGTACTGGGCAATTTTGCACCAACTGAAGCATTCTAAATAATTTTTTAGCCTAAACGACAAATTAACACTTTTACCTAAATGCTATTTTGGGTTAGAAATCTTTCCATCTAACTCATTAGCTCTGCATCCATTAAATTTACTTCATCATAAATATTCAAGTAGCCTACATTGTATTAAATTTGCAGCCCAGTACAAATTGAACAATTGAAGAATCCAATATTCTGTGTCGTGACTCGCGACTTAGCCTAAGTCATTTTAGTCATGTTTTCAACTAGGGAAAACTTTATGAACTTGATTTAAGTACTAACACAATCGCCTATTCCAACTGCCTCTCAGTACACTGGTCACCCCACCGTGACAGAGATCTACCTGAAATGTATGCCTGAAACTACAAACCTGATAGGCTTGAAAGTTATACAATGTTTGTCCTGTGAGCTCACTGCCCGTTACCATGGTGTAACAATTTAATAATGTCATATAATATTATAATATTATTATGAATGATAATATTAAACGTGTACAATTCTCCTAATTGTTTAACGTAACTCACTGCACTGACTGCTAGATTGGGCCTACATGAATAAACGTTGTTTTAAAATGAGAGGAAATCCAAACAGTGTCTTACTTGTGACAGTGGTGAGGGTTATGTTGACATCTCGGAGGGTTTCCTTGGTGACCTTGTTTACGCCAACATTTGTGGCTTTTATCACTTGCATCAGTACTCTGGAACAGAGAACAGCATTCTACTCGCTGACACTCAGAACTGCAGAGCAGTGTTGGGAAGTTGCACAGCAACAGAGTCAGGCATCTTAAAGTAACAGTTGTCTTTGAATTTGTGGTGGGCCAACCTCTGCTCACAGATAGTAATACTTCTCTGCTTGGGTTTGCATGGTGACAAGCTGATCTTTTGGCCTTGCGTGACTGTGTTTGTACAGGAAACAAATAGTCTAAGATATGCAACATATATTGTCTACGGTGCAGTGCAATGTGATATTGAATGTTACATTAATATGCTGAATGCACTAATTAGCTTTAGCATCTGCCAATGTATGCACATCATGGGGTAGAATGGAAGGATTTAAATACTTTTTTATGTTTATTTTAGGACTTGCAATAACTAGGCTATTGCTTATATCTAAGGTTTTGAATCTACTGCAGCCTTTTAATAACAGGCTGCTTACATTTGCAAGGTTACAACTAAGTTAATTTAAACTGGATTTCATATGCATAGGAAATGTATGAAATGAATGAAATGCATATGAGCAAGAAGGTCCTGGGTTCGAACCCCGGCAGATCCAGGTCCTTTCTGGACTTTGTACTGGTTTCCGCCGGGTGCTCCGCATGCAAAACATGTTTAGGGCTAATCCTCCCGTCAATACCCTGACCAGGCACTGGCATAGGTTGATCAATTTCCCCCTATGGGGCAAGGTCGCCACTGCCCCAACAGTTTAAAAAAAAAAAAATCTAATTCTGGAGTAGTGCAAACTGCAACTTGAAAATGCTTTGTGAACTGGACATGCAATGACATGGTTACAGAATGTTGGCCTCTGTGTTTCGTTAACATTCCAAGCTAGAAAGGATTGGGTATCTGAGTGACGCAGCCGTAATGAAACCTTGGCTGAAAGCTTTGACTCATTTCCTGACCTCAGACCCTTTGTACAGAGGCTTGTTTGCTGTAGCTGCTGCTGCCTTTGGTCTCTGCCCTGTGCCCATGTTACCATGTGTGTATGGTTGTTTTGAATCCGGCTACGTCACTTCCACTCTGTCTCGCTTTCTTTCCCAGGTGCTAAGTGGTGAGTGTGAAGTGGTGGGTGCGGCATGCTGAGGCCACTCCCCCTGGCTCAGAATGAGTGTCAGAGATGGCGCTGCCGCCATGGTAACGAATGCAGGAGGAGGAGGAGGAGGAGGGGCTGAGGGGACAGCTTGCCAACAAGATGGCCGATCCTACCTGGTTCAAATCTACCCCAAGCTCTCTGCTGAGTGTCCCGCCTACTGCAACCTCAGGTTAGTGTGCCAGTAGAGCGCTATGTGGGTCGGTTTGACTTCACCGTGACATGGATTCATCGATGAACATAGTCTTAACATCAGGGTAGGATCTGTGTGTGTGATCTTTCTCTTTTGCGTTCCATCAGGGTGACCAAGGATGCGACTGCGTCCTCGGTGATAGAGGACGCGGCGTCTGCCCTGGCCCTGGACACCGGCCGTCTGTACGTGCTGGCCGAGGTGAAGGAGTGTGGTGGGGAGGAGTGGGTGCTGGAGGCCGGAGATCTGCCCGTCCAGAGGATTCTGCTGTGGCCTCGCAAGGCCCAGGAGCAGCACCCCAAGAGCCACGGCTTCTACTTCCTGCTGCAGGTAAGAGCCAGCTAGCACAAAGGGGCTCACTGTACCCGGCAGCAGCCCCCCTCCCCCTCTGCTTTATGCTTCCTCATGTCCCTGATTTAACATGGCTTCTCCCCGGCGTCGTCTCCCCCCGTGCCCAGGAGAGGAACCGCGACGGCTCCATCCGGTATGTCCACCTGCCAGCCCTGTCCAAGGAGAAAGAGGCCCAGGGGCTGGCCGACAGGGGCTTCCTGCCCCCTCCCCAGAATGACTTTGCCGACCTCTGCAACCTCCCCGCCCTCAACGAGCGGAGCATCCTGGACAACCTGCGCACGCGCTTCCACAAGAAGAAGATCTACACGTACGCCGGCAGCATCCTCATCGCCATCAACCCCTTCAAGTTCCTTCCCATCTACAACCCCAAGTACGTCAAGATGTACGAGAACCACCAGCTGGGCAAGCTGGAGCCCCACATCTTCGCCATCGCCGACGTGGCGTACTACGCCATGCTGAGGAAGAGGGTGAACCAGTGCATCGTCATCTCCGGGGAGAGCGGCTCTGGGAAGACCCAGAGCACCAACTTCCTCATCCACTGCCTGACCGCCCTCAGCCAGAAGGGCTATGCCAGCGGGGTGGAGCGGACCATTCTCGGAGCCGGGCCCGTACTGGAGGTGAGAGAACACGGGGGTGTGTGAGGGGGTGTGTGTGTGTGTGTGTGTGTGTGTGTGGGGGGGGGGGGGGGGGGGGGGGGGGGGTGGGGGGGTGGCACGCGGCACGCGAGAGAGAGCAGAGTGGAAAGGGGGGGGGGGGGGGGGGGGGGGGGTTGGTGTGTGTCTGCTTTGTGTAGCGTGTCCATTAGGGGGGTCACGTCTGTCGGCTGCTAGCCCTCCATCCCTCTGCACCCCATCAGTCACATGATACAGAGGAGCACTAGATCGCTGGGCTTTTGGCTGGGACTGTTTCTGCGGCTCACACACACACACACATTTGGGCCCTCCTCAGTGTGTTTAAACAAGTGTGCAACGGTTTACTTTGGTTGCTCGCTCCGTAACCTGGGGAAGATGACGATGGCTCATGACTGACTCACAGAGACTGAGCAGACACCGAAACGTACTCTTATGTAATGTTGCGTCGCTTTTCTTTTCCCCTGACCTGTTCTCGATTGCGTGGCTTTTCCGGCTCATAGTTTAGTCCCTATGGCAGTCGGGGGTTTTTACCCTGCAATTCTTATTTATCATCATGGCCGCTTTCTCTATGCAGCGGATACAGTAGTCAATCTCAATAAGGATTTGCTGGCAGGATAACTAAAGTAATTTCCCCTCTGCCAATAGGGATAGAGTTAGACCCCATGCAGGGTTCCCAACCAGTATAAAGTCCAATGTATTTTCCTGGTGGATCCTGTAATGTGACCGGAGTGGGTGGCTAGTGATCTCTAGCGTCCAGAGTCACTGTAAAGAACATGCTTTCCCCAGAAAGAGGAAATGAAAAAGAGGAGAGGAAGTTGACGGCCGAGATCCATTTACACCTATAGAGCCATGTGAGTTGTTGTCAGTACTTCCTGTATCTATTATCTGATCATCTATGGTCACAGTTATCCTGGTGTTGGGCACGGTCAACAGCCGTGCATACCGAGGGCACGGCTAACATACCCTCCAGTTTTAGACAGACTGAAAATAACAAGAGGCTTAGCTGTGTCGTGGTGATGGGTGTTTTGGGTCAGATGACTTAATGGCACTTCCTCTTCTCTGTGCTCTCTATGAGCCCTGGGCCAAAGAAATAGGCAACAAGTGCTGATAGTCCATCTGCCAGTCAACAGTCTGACTCTCACACACACACACACACACACACACACACACACACACTAGCAGCTGTGAGAGTCTCATGGTGTGTCAGCTTGAAGCTGTACCTTGGAAGGATCGCTTGTCATGAGTTATGGCTTCTGATCTGCTCACTAGCCACAGAGCTGGACGGCTTTGTTTTCATTTCATGTAAGGAAGTGGTTTGCTTTCACATCATGTAATTACAAAGAGTCTTTTTTTTTGTAAATAAAAACGACAAATGACATGTAATACTTGTATATGAATTGATGATTGGACTAAGTGATATACTGTACCGATGCCATTGCCAACATGAGTAGCTCTAAATGTTAGGAATGATGTACTAGTACACTGCTAAAAATCAATATAGACAGTAACAGCTGTGATTTTGATTGACCTTCCCTACAGTCATTTCGTGTGTGTGTGTGTGTGTGTGTGTGTGTGTGTGTGTGTGTGTGTGTGTGTGTGTGTGTGTGTGTGTGTGTGTGTGTGTGTGTGTGTGTGTGTGTGTGTGTGTGTGTGTGTGTGTGTGTGTGTGTGTGTGTGTGTGTGTGTTGTGAACTGGCGCTGTTTGTGGAGAGCTTCCTGCTGAAGATGTTATCTGACTTTCGATGTAGTGATGGGAACCTCAACATGGTACAACCCCCTCCTCTTTCTCTCTGTGACTATGTATCATCCCCAGAATTGACACAGACACACTGATCGACAAACAGACACACACAATTACTGTAAGTCTGACTGGTTTGCTCATTTCCGTTGTAACTGCAGTATTGGGCTCTAATGGGCCCCAACTCTTAATCTGCTAGCAAAATCCCTGCATACTTCTGTTTTTATTCCTCAGTAATGTGGCTAAATATAGATCATCAGGCTGTAAAGCCCCATGTGGAATGTAGTTTATTAGAAGTGAACTGCAGCGCTGAAAACCCACTGGCCTGTACTTAGTCTCAGGGACCACCTTGAACACCGCGCAAAACACACCATCTGGTTGTTCACGCCGGATCGGGAAGCTGTTTCCCGGCTTCAAACGTCGCCAAGCGGTGGAGTAGAAAACAGTGGCTGGCAGACGAGCCATTAACTTCTCTGCCATTTAACTGTGTCTGCCTCCTTTCTCTAAACCTCCTAAATCGCACACTAGAGAGAAGCGTGCGTGCGTGCGTGCGTGTGTGTGTGTGTGTGTGCGCACGTGTGTTTGCAAACAGCACACCAAACCCAGCCAGACGAGACTGAAGCTGGTCCCCTGATAGCCGTCATTCTGTCCAAGTCTTTGGTTGTGGAGAGCTGATGGCGAGGGGGAGAGACGTTTTCCCCTCTGTCAGCAAAGTTCGGTTCCCCTTGGCAGAAGGGCTGCTCTGCCGTCCCACAATGCACCCGCCGGTCGCTCGACTGTGGTCAGAGTGGCCGACGGAGAGTCTAGAGGGAGAGACAGAGTGATGGTGTGTTACACACATCCCAGTCCAGAAAGGCTTCTAGGGTGTACAGTACAAGGAAGTGAAGCTGTGTTTCTTGTTGTATCAGTATTATTCCCACTGCAGTACGAGAACTGAATCCTGCGTTAGCACAGCACGGATGAGAATTTGAGCAAGCACTGTAAGCTTCTTGGCCACCCTTTTTTGTTTTAATCTTGCATGATGGCACACAACCAAATTTATTTTGTAATAATGTTTCCTGTGGTATTGTTTTATCTGATGCCTTTTGTGGTTTCCAATAGCAGAATGACTTGCCTATGTGTGTGTGTATGTGTGCCTCTTCAGTGTGTGTGTGTGTGTGCGTGCGTGCGTGCGTGCGTGCGTGCGTGCGTGCGTGCGTGCGTGCGTGCGTGCGTGCGTGCGGCCTGGTTCCTATTTTGAGGGGATGAGATCACTGGCTGCAGAGCGAGCCTTGCTGACTGAGTGGGTCCTCTGGAACTACTGGACTGCTGGAGGGCTGAAATATGTCTGCCACATTCAGACAGCTTGTCCTCCTGTCCTTCGCTGAAAGTACTGCTATGAGGTGAGGCGATCAAGGGAACGGGCAGTGGAGTGTTTTGCACCACCACCACTTCACTCTGGTGTTAGTGTTTAGTGTGCAGAGCAGATAAGGGGATGGTGGCCAGCTAGCTTTCCACGCGGAGCGTTGGCTCGCCCATTGTTCTCTACTATCAGATGAGATCGTGTTGACTGGAAGCTATCCCGAGAGCCAACCTGCTCCAAATCCAGACTGATCCCCAAAACCGGCTGGACCGGTTAGTCCTCTGTATTTCTCCCGTTTGTTGTTTTCGGAGCTTCGGAAGGCCATTTCTTCACGCGTCATTTCTACCTCCTTCTCCTATTACAGGGAAGAGACTAAGAGTTCAGGCTGAGAATTGTTTACCCATTAATTCGAGGCCGGTGTATATAGTCTATAGACTGGGTACGCGCCAGTCAGCCGTGCGTTCCCTCTATGGTGTAAGGCCGCTATGTGCTCCACCCACCTACTGCAGAGCAAATCAGAGCATCGACGTTGTCGTAGGGACCATCAGTTAGTATTAGATCCTTAACGTCTTAGTGACCTGGCCATTCAGACTGTGTGTTGTTGCTGTGGATGGTTCCAGCAGTTCAACGGTTCACAGCACAGCTGAACTGCAGCACGCCAGTCTGAACTAGTGACGGTTCATTCATGCTAGTACTGTGCACTCGGTCACCCTCTCTTTTAACTTTGATTTATTCAACAGTCTCCCTGTTCTGAATCCTTTGTTTTCCTCTCTCCTCTCCCCCAGCTCTCGCTGTATATTTGTGTAGTTTGGTTTGAGTTAGCGCTTGGCACAGGAAACGTGCATTTTTATCAACACAGTTAATCTATCGAAATCTAGGGCAGGTTTTTCTGGTCAAAAATGAATCCCAGTCTTCAGGAAGTTTATTGGTTCAGTGGGGCCCTTACCGCTGGAGGTGGAGCCTGCTGACCCTCTAGTGTGCAGAGAGCAGCACTGCATCCAGCCAGCCAGCCAGCCAGCCAGCCAGCCAGCCAGCCAGCCAGCCAGCCAGCCAGCCGCGGTCACCCAGCCCAGGCCTCCATGACATCACTGGGCATCTGATTGGCCAGGTTTGGTTTGTGTGCGCTGGGTTTGGCTAACCCAGCTCCCCTCCTCCCTCCCGCCTGACTCTCTGTGTGTCCTGTATCAGGGCCCAGGCCGCGCTGCTTTCTCTCTTCTGATGTGCCGTGAGGTTGAGACTAGCCGAGACTTGTCTCTTACAACTTTTTCCTCTTCCTGTGTGTGCCTGATTAGACTCTATGTTAATGGCTGTTTGTGAAACCTCCTGCTCGCTATCTGATAATGGGGTTGTGATAAAGGTTTTCGGCCTTAGGTGATTGAGGTTTAGTTGACCGACTGTGTCGTGGAGATAGCCTCGAAATTCTGCTTCAGTCAGCAAGGATTAGCAGCCTGAATACCAAACCGAATGAGTATGTGTGTTACCCCAATATCCAGTTCCCGGAGTGTCACAGGAACTTGTTATCATCTATAGCTCTATTACACAGGAAGCATGACAGCGGTACTACAGGAAGTAACAGCTGGAGTCCTCCGTCGCTGTTGGTGACTGGGCTCCGAGTGGGTGTCCCTGTCGACAGACTGGTGTATCGTGTTGTTTGTTCAGGAAGTCCAGTGGAGTCGCAAACTATTCTGTGGGCCCACTTGTTCTATTGTTCATTTATGAGACTTGGTAAGACACAACTTCCTTGACCATATTTGGGCATACTGATCCCCATGCTTTGCGCTTTATTAAGAAGTGCTAAACCCCTGAACACAGTAAGCCTGAGACACACACACACACACACACACACACACACACAGCCTGCTAGCCGGCCACTTTGCACATTGTTTCCTGGTGAAGCAGCGTGCTCCACGTGTAGCTGACCAGTTGGAGGTCTATTCCTAGCACACAGACCGCAGCACTCCAGATTTTGATGTGGTTTCGTCCTTGGACTGCGGGGTGGGGCAGCTTTGAGTGGCTCCAATCTGCTGGAAACACACAACACAAAGCAGCAGCTTGACAAACAAACTCTCTCACGCTCACACGCATACCCTGGCTGTGCTGCTACCCCAAAGCTGTTTACAGTGCTCGACTCCTATCGACATCGTTCACATGAACTGCCCTGACTCTGTTACTGCACGATCTTTGCTCATATTTAAGTGTCCGATGTTTACGTCAGTCGACAGACTCGTGTTATGGTAATCAGACTGCACGTTGTTCCAGTCCCATCTTTGTCTCCTTCGCCGTCTACGTTTAGTGGTTCTGCAGCCAAACCCATTGTGTTGCTTCTCCACCGTGGACGTATGGGCGTAGCCCTGCTGTCACATGGTTCCAACTTTCTCCCCTCTCTCTCTGCCTGCGTTCATTGTGTTCCGTCTGCTTTCCACGCTACAATGCCTTGTGTAGTAGGCGGTACTGTACAGAACCAGTGCGACCAGTGGCCTCGTTGATGTGGCTGGCTTCTCTGATGACTCGCTGTAAGGCCAGTCACACAGACAGCGCTGTCCACACAGTCAAAGCTATTCAGCTATCATGTGAACAGCCCGAAGCTTAGGATTAACGTCGGCACAGAGCACCGAGGTTGGCACAGAGCATAGGGTTCACTGGCTGTCATCGGCCTGGGCTCCTCTCTGGAGTTCCCACCTTTTGGATAGACAGCACGAGTGGAAGTTATGCAAAGCGCCTATATGTTTGTGTGTGTGTGTGTGTGTGTGTGTGTGTGTGTGTGTGTGTGTGTGTGTGTGTGTGTGTGTGTGTGTGTGTGTGTGTGTGTGTGTGTGTGTGTGTGTGTGTGTGTGTGTGTGTGTGTGTGTGTGTGTGTGTGTGCGTGTTTGCGTGTGTGTGCACGGAGGTTTAATGTGCTTCCCATGTTCCACGTGAATGTCGGAGTTCTGGTTGTGTCTGCCGGGGGCCTCCTTTGTGGGCGTCTCCGTGCCATCATGAGGTGCCATGACAATTAGCCCCTAGGCAACCGCCCAACCGTCTTCACGGCCCCGGGGGAGCAGCACCGAAAGCCTTTTTGTCTCGTCTCTCTGAGTTTCGGTTTTTATGTAACATAATGTTGCCCACTGATAAAGGTTTAGAAATGACACACAACATGTTGGGTCACACCCTTCCCCACGCTAGTATATAACCTAACACTGCGTGTGTGCGTGGGTGCGTGCGTGCGTGCGTGCGTGCGGCCAGGCTGAGGCAGCCATTAGGGATGTGAGACTGTCTGAAGTCTGGCTGTCCCTGGAGTGGAAATGAACAGGGTGTATGCTGTTAGGGAGACGCCACAGAAAGGAACCTGTGCATATGTCATAGCACTCAGTGTCTCCTCCACTGGTCCACTCACTCACTCACTCACTCACTCACTCACTGTCTTTCTCACTCTCTCACTCACTCGCTCTCTCACTCACTCTCTCACTCACTCTCTCACTCACTCTCTTTCGCTCCTCCAGTCCCACTTACTTCCTCACTTTCACTGTTCATTACCCTTCCATTTTGTTGTCCCTCCCACAGCCTCCCTTTCTTCCCTGACACTTTAGCCCTCTATTTCCCCAGTATGCAAATCGGACCGTTTGTTTCCATAGACTCCCCGGCTTGGCCTAGTGACTATCCACTTCCTCATACCTGGTGGGTCCTCTCAGCCAATCAGGAGCCTTCACTGAGGGTGCATGTTTTGAATGTGAGGAGTGCTGGGGCATGTTTAGCATTCCCTCCCAGGCAGAAGGGGCCTGGCCCAGAGGAAGGTTCTCAGGATCTGCTAGCCTTCACGGGGGCACAGGGACTCAACAACACAGAGCAGCATTGAGACAGATGTAGGATCAGTGCCAGCGTCCTTGAAGCCCAGATCACGGTCACTGGCAGTCACCATTTTTCTTAATTAATGGATGTGGAAGGGACACATACACGCTTTCAAACATTGGCATGTTTAAGAGGAACACATGTACGCAATAGAAACTATTACCATAAACATCTGTTAGTGTGTGTGCGCGTGCGTGTGCGTGTGTCTTCATTCATGTCAATTGAGCCTGTGCAGTTAGAGGGAGAGGCAGGGAGCAGCTCTGTCTGAACAGGTCCAGGTTGAACCGTACCGCTAGGATCCGGATCCTGTAGGAGCCTCCGCTATCTGTTCCCGTGTCATTGTTATCCGTCATCTTTAGTCTGTTAGGAAACACTCGGGTGCTGCGTTTCTTTGAGTTCATGGACGTATTATGGTTCAAACCAGTTGAAACTGGTATGTTAGTGCTGAAAGCAGCCTAGCCCGGTGAGATGACAGGAAATGAAAGGCGAGTAGAAGGAACAGGGCTCCAGACTGCCACCAAAAATCTGTCCACTGTCACTGAAAAAAATTATTGGTTGCAGTGCTGCCACTTCATTTTCATTGGTGTTTTTTATTATTATTCAAATCCTAACATCATATTTTAGTCGAAGTTGGCTGATTTGGTTGAATTATTTATTATCCTCATTTGAACTTCCCAACGGCAGTATTACTTTTTGTCTGTCTCGGTATGGAATTACCATAAAAAAATTGTGCGTTGATTTCATATAAAATACCCCCAAGGAAAGCTGACACCAGTTTTTGCAGCGCTGCCGCCAGTCTAAAATGTTAGTCTGGATCCCTGAGGAAGAAAAACCCTTCAACGGGCGTGTGGAAAGGGTTCAACAGATCACTGTAAGGAATCTTAATCAGACCCCCTCTGTGTGTGTGTGTGTGTGTGTGTGCGTGTGCGTGTGCGTGCGTGTGTGTGCGTGCGTGCGTGTGCGTGCCCGCGTGCCCGCGTGCCCCCTACCACTAAATCCTCCCAAACACCACTGTATCAAATTCAGCCTGCAACTGCTGCTGAGGACACAATGTGGCTCCTATTTAACATGCACTGAGTCAGCCCTCCCCTGCGGTGGCCTTTTGTCTCTCTCTCTCTCTCTCTCTCTCTCTCTCTCTCTCTCTCTCTCTCTCTCTCTCTCTCTCTCTCTCTCTCTCTCTCTCTCTCTCTCTCTCTCTCTCTCTCTCTCTCTCTCTCTCTCTCTCTCTCTCTCTCTCTCTCTCTCTCTCTCTCTCTCTGTGTGTGTGTGTGTGTGTGTGTGTGTGTGTGTTTCTCTCTTGAATCTGTCTCTTTTGGTGGCTGTGGAACAGGGCCCTGCTTTCAGTGCTGGTGGCAGGGCTGTGTGCCCCCTGGCTGGGTTTGACATCAGCCAGAGAAGGGTCAGACCCAGGCCCAGACTCAGGCCTCCTGACCCCTGATTCTCAGACACACAGAGCTGCCCGCAGTAATGTAATCCTTAATAGCATGGCCTAAATAGCATTTAAATAATGGAGCGAGGGAAAGAGAGCTGAGGAGGGGGAAGAGAAAAGAAATGGAAGGAGAGGCCTGCTGCGGCGGTACGGAGAGGAGAGAAAACAAAAGGAGAGGCGAACGGAGAGAGATCGATGGCGGAGATAGAGGAGGGGAAGAGGGGACAATATGTTACAGATGGACTCCGTTTATCCTCTCTGTAATCTTACACACACACACACACACACACACACACACACACACATTTCCCTCCTCCTTGTCTCAGCCAATGCTTTCGTGGCATCATGCTGATTGGTTGTTATTGCTCAGCGGTTGTTGCTGTCGTGGTCTTTGTAATTGATGATGATCAGGATTGGTGGGGTTGTTGCTCTTGGAGCATGTGGTTGGCCTACATCTTCCTTCTTTGACATCGACAGCATTTTTCTCTTCTCTGTTTTCCTACGGTGTTTGGTTTCATATTTAAGCAAGCCATGGAAACCTGTCAGGCTTTTTTACATGGCAGAAAACATCATACATACAGGTTAGACATGTATGTTCAGGCTGATATTGTGAGAACAAAGTACTGCCAAACTAAGTGAGATGAATTAACTCCTACTTTGCTGCTGTCTTTCCCCAGGCATTTGGGAATGCCAAGACGGCCCACAACAACAACTCGAGTCGCTTCGGCAAGTTCATCCAGGTCAACTACCTGGAGAGTGGCGTGGTTAGAGGGTGAGTAATGCTGGTGTGTGTGTGTGTGTGTGTGTGGCTGTACAATCGACATTCAGAGTCATCCGTGAGTCAGCTGGTGTGAAAGCGCCACCACAGCCCTCCTCTTCTCCCCCCCCCCCCCTTTTTTTTGACAGTGTGTGTGACCGCTACCAAACAAGGACGCGCCCTGTCTGTTTTGTTTCTACACAAGTTTGATTCCTCTTTTAGGCCGTGCGGCTAGCTCGTCTTCCCCTGCACCCTGCATGTTTCCTGGGTTCTGGAGAACCTTCTTCCCCCTAGCAGTCACTGAGGTCTCCCCCACCTCTCTCTCTCTCTCTCTCTGGTTTGGGGCCTGCGTCACACTCTGGTCTGCTTCCTGCACAGCGCTCGCACAGCTCAGACCTCAGTCACCGGCTTCTACCCAGCAACGCGCAGAGATTATCATCCAACGTGTTGAAGACCGGCTCAAATAAAAGTGCAACTCAAAGCAAACAGGAAGTGGCACACGGTAGCAGAGTGGTGATCGAGTTAACAGCTCTCCAGAATCTAGCCCTGTGGAGGGTCGAGAGCGACCCCCGACCCCATCGGGCCCTAATGCAGGCAGGCCGCCTCCTCTCTATTCAATTGCCTTCCCACAGAGAGCTCAGTAATCCAATCATGATAGTTGAATTTCGCTGGCCGAGGCTTTTTTTCCTCTAAATGGAGCCCCACGGGCTGAACAGAGACGGGAGACGCCGTCATTATCCCGACTGCCACTCTCCTTTATGTGTCAGAGCACTCCTCCAGAGTTCATTGACTCACCACACTGTACTTCTCTACTAAATCTAGACTAAAGAACCTGAAAACAACGTCCGTCTGTTTCTATTTCTGTCTGTCTCCATGTCTGTCTGTCTGTATATCCGCCTGTCTGTTGGTCTATAGACAGCAGCAGCCAATAGGGCTGTGTATTGGCAAGAATCTGACATTGGCATATCACCATGTATGTGCTGCGATTTGAGATTGCCATACTGTGTGCAAGGCTATATTGCCATTTTGTTGTTGCCGTTGTAATCTAATCTTTGGAAAATGTTAATATCGCAATACTCAAGTGAATCGATATTTTCTCACACCCCTAGCAGCAAGAACAGCCATCCAGCTAGTTTGTCAGTCAGCATTGAGGAAGCTAATGAAAGGGGTGCCTGGGAGCAGGTATTATTCTGCCCCCTCCCTCCCTGCCTGCCTGCCTGACTGACTGACTGACAGACTGGCTGCTAACGCTCTGATTCTCTCCTGGCGGTGTGTATAGGTGGGGAGCTCACGTTAAATAATCCGTCCTCCATGTCACGTGATTGTTACTGTTGCCTGCAACTGTCTCTACTGTATTGAAGATAGACATACTGACAAGCAGGACCAGTTCAGTGTGTTTGAGTGAACGCTATTCTAACTGCCTGTGTGCCCCCACATGTCTCGGATCCTCCCCCCTCTGGCTCTCCATGCCTCTACCTGTTCACAGATATGAAGCGTGTCCTCCTCCTACCCTGTGATGAAACGGTGCTCCCTGCTCCGGTCTGCTCGGACCCATCATGCTCCACAGAGGCACAGTCATCAAGGCCCAGAGAGGCTCTTTTCACAGTTGTGGGGCCTGAAACTGGACTTTGCTGCTTTAGGCTAGTGCTTACAAACGTAGCAATGGATTTTCACATTTTGAACTGTTCGTATTTTAAAGATCACATGTTAAAGAGGGCCGTGGAGTTCTCATTTGTCGATCCGTTTCCGTGACAGCATACCAGTCCCCGCCCACCTCAGCCCTCCTCTGAGAGTGCCAGCTTCCTGCTGCCCTGCCAAGTCTTAAATTATGACAGCTGATGGTCTTGGTTGTCAGGAGGAAAATTTAAAAAGGCCTTCGCTTGACTCCTGCCCCAAGCCTAGACACCATGTATGGGTGTGAGTCCTGTAGCTCATCCACCTGCTCAGCCCACTCACCCTCTTATGGTATTGTCCGACATGACATATGTATAATTAATAGAGGATGTGGCAAGGATTTACTCCCCCTTTATAAAACCCACAGATGACTTGTGTAGTGTGCCTGTTGCTAAGGTTATTCTAATGTTGGCCCAGCGGTATGTGTTACTTACTGTGTAAATGTGTGTTGTGTCTGACCATATCTAGACTTTTTGTTCACTCTTTTATTGTTCCAGCCATCTGTCTTTGCTTCCATCCTCCCCCTTTCCTTGCAACCGCCCACATTCACATCTGACCCCACGCACGCACGCACACACACACACACCATAACAGACTGAAAAGACCAGATGACCTTCAGTGTTAAGTGATTGATGTTCATTCTTAATTTTCCCGCTATTCTGTCCCTCTCCTTTTCCCCTCCCTCTTTTACTACCCCCACTCCTCCTTTTTTCTATCTCTCTATCAATCTATCTCTCTGTCTCCCCATATTTCTCTCTCTCTCCTTTTTTCCATCCCTTTTTCATTCCGTCACAGGGCGGTGGTGGAAAAGTACCTGTTGGAGAAGTCCCGTCTGGTTTCCAGGGAGAAGAACGAGAGGTGAGGACCAACAGGAAGGGTCACGACCTCTCAGCCCCTTTGACCTTCAGGCGACTCCTGAACAAACAAGGGGAGGTTCCCCCTGGTGCCTTTGATATGTCAGAGAGCCTAGCCTACCCTTTGACGGCACACAAACACCCACTTTTACGGACTGCTGGCGCAGGAAACGATAGACTCTTTGACTGCCTTGTGTGCTGATACTAGCACTGTTTACTGGCTTCACATTAACTACTACTACAGCTACTGGTGTTTTAATATTTCACACACTGGATGGGCCTGCTTAGACTCAACAGTTGAGTACCGCTAGGTTCTAGTCCTGACATAATACCCAGGGCTTTTGAGTGGTAGACATATCTGACACCATCAAAAAGGGAGGTTTCCCCTCAGCCCACCTTTGACCTTGGAATATATTAGTCATAGTCTGCCTTGAGCTAGCCTATTGTGTTTCTCACACGGTGTCACCAGCCAGATAGTTATACATTGACTAACCCATTTGTATACAACCCAAGGTGGTTACTATTGAAATGACATGTTTTGTGTGTGTGTGTTTTTATATGCATGTGTGTGTGTCTCGACGAACTCGCCACTGCAATACTATTCCGTCCAACATGGAGACTCCTGTTCCCTCTCATGTCTTTATGTACTATTCTGTCCAACAGGAGACTCCTGTTCCCTCTCATGTCTTTATGTACTATTCTGTCCAACATGGAGACTCCTGTTCCCTCTCATGTCTTTATGTACTATTCTGTCCAACATGGAGACTCCTGTTCCCTCTCATGTCTTTATGTACTATTCTGTCCAACATGGAGACTCCTGTTCCCTCTCATGTCTTTATGTACTTGCCAGGAACTACCATGTGTTTTACTACCTCCTGGTGGGCGCCTCGGAGGCCGAGCGCAAAGAGTACAAGCTGCTGCCGCCTGAAGACTACTCCTACCTCCGACAGGTACTGTCTCCCCTGCCTGTCCGTCATAGAGTCAGTGTCTGCATGTGCTGCTGTTCAGTGTCATTTTGTAGTGAACAGTCTGCCTGTGCTGCTGTTCAGTGTCATTGTGTTGTGAACAGTCTGCCTGTGCTGGTGTTCAGTGTCATTGTGTTGTGAACAGTCTGCATGTGCTGCTGTTCAGTGTCATTGTGTTGTGAACAGTCTGCCTGTGCTGGTGTTCAGTGTCATTGTGTTGTGAACAGTCTGCATGTGCTGCTGTTCAGTGTCATTGTGTTGTGAACAGTCTGCATGTGCTGCTGTTCAGTGTCATTGTGTAGTGAACAGTCTGCATGTGCTGCTGTTCAGTGTCATTGTGTTGTGAACAGTCTGCCTGTGCTGGTGTTCAGTGTCATTGTGTTGTGAACAGTCTGCCTGTGCTGGTGTTCAGTGTCATTGTGTAGTGAACAGTCTGCATGTGCTGCTGTTCAGTGTCATTGTGTTGTGAACAGTCTGCATGTGCTGCTGTTCAGTGTCATTGTGTTGTGAACAGTCTGCCTGTGCTGGTGTTCAGTGTCATTGTGTTGTGAACAGTCTGCATGTGCTGCAGCTTGCCGTTTCCTGACTGTGTGTGAGCTGAATGTTAATGAGGCATCCTTTGTCTCGTGCTCTCTCTCTCTCGCTCTCTCTCTCTCTCTCTCACTCTCACTGCTCTTTCTCCACCACTACTCACTCTTTGCAACGTCTCTTTTTTTTTTCTTTCTCTTTTTTCCCCGTTTCACACCCCCCACTGAAACACCAGCTCTCGATCTTTCACACTCCAGTTATGCCTCGCATCATCCGTCTCTCACCATGTCGCCTTCTTTCTGCCCACAGCAAAACTTTAAGATCGAAGACGAGGAGGACCTGCGTCATGACTTTGAGCGTCTGCAGCAGGCCATGGAAATGGTGGGCTTCCTGCCGGCCACCAAGAAGCAGTAAGTGTCCCTCACGCCTCAGGCACTGTACGGCCTGGCCTGGTGCAACTATGTAGAAACATAGGTATATCACGACAGGGAAGTGTCAGGAACAGGCTATGGGTGTTGACTCCATCCCTGTTTGTAATTCATCCGCTTTAACGAGCCGTGTGCAGCTACTTGTTTATACCGTACGCCTGCTTTTGTATACAGTTTGGTGTGACTGATAACTTCTACACTCACACCCGCGCGTTCGCTTCCTCTTCCTGCCTGCTCAAGGATCTTCTCGGTGTTGTCGGCCATCCTGTACCTGGGCAACGTGACCTACACGAAGAAGTCGACGGGCCGGGACGAGGGGCTCGACGTGGGGCCGCCGGAGGTGCTGGCCACGCTCTCAGACCTGCTCAAGGTAACCGTAGCACCGCGGCAGTGGAGTGACGGGCTCAAAGCCACACGTGGGAGCCGTGGTAAAGAGCCTGTTCCAAGGCCAGTACGCTGTGTTCAAAGGCTGGGCTCCTCTGTGCGTTTGACCCCGTTTGAAAGCACTGCAAACGGGGTCAGCGTTTCAGTCCGGCGGCTGGTGAGATTTGGCTCCGGATGTTGTTTTAACGTTGTCTGCGCGTTCCCACCCAGGTGAAAGAGGAGTTGCTGGTGGAGGCGTTGACCAAGAGGAAGACCGTCACGGTCAACGACAAACTGATCCTGCCCTACAGCCACAGTGAGGTGGGTACCCGCTCCCTTCCTCCTGCCTCGAGCAGTCGCCCCGCCCTCTCCGGCCTGCTGTTGACTGACAGACAGCTCATCGGGTTTTGTTCCTGTTTCTGCCTTCCTGTCTGTCTGTACCTCTCTTAGTCTTCACATGCGTACCACTTGGCCTAATTCCCTTCTTCCATACGTTTTATACGTAGACATTAGAATATTGAGTGAACCCAGTGAACCCTCATGCTCTTGTCTGATTCTCAATTCAATTTAGTTTGATTTAATCGGACGTAACGGTGCTTTATAACCATGGATATCGTTGTGGCAAAAATCCCCCGTCTCCCCTTCCCTGTCTCGCTCAGTTCCTCGTCCCTCTATCCGATTAAGTCGTGTCAGATGTTGCTACGAACCCTCTGATTTTGACGAGACCGTTCAAAGCACAATGTTCTCTGTGACAGGCCATCACAGCCCGGGACTCCATGGCCAAGTCGCTCTACAGCGCCCTGTTTGACTGGATCGTCCTGCGCATCAATCACGCTCTGCTCAACAAGAAAGACATGGAGGAATCTGTGGCGGTAAGATAGCATGCAGGCTCCTACATACCAACCTGGTTACGGGAGCTGTTTGTGACAAATGCATCATTCAAGGGTGCTGCCATTATTAACATAACAAGAATAGTTTATACGTTGAGGTTATACGCATGTTGGTAGTTTAATTTGAATGAGCAATTAAATTGTTTTGTTTTTTACAATTTGAGGTACTCTTATGAGAATTTGCATAAACATTACTATCCATGTGTGTTTGTTGTGTCTTCAGTGTTTGTCCATCGGTGTCCTGGACATATTTGGCTTTGAGGACTTTGAGACCAACAGCTTTGAGCAGTTCTGTATCAACTATGCGAACGAGCAGCTGCAGTACTACTTCAACCAGCACATCTTCAAGCTGGAGCAGGTGAGACGTTACCTTTTTGAAGCCTTCCTCCTTCCTTCCACCTCAGCATCTCTCTCCCCGTCTCTCACTGTCAGTGGGAAACTACTGAAGTGCTGCTACTGAGTCCCGTTGAAGCAGCGTGACGTGGCGTTGACGTGCGGTGCTTTTGTGTGACTGTGCAGGAGGAGTACAACGCGGAGGGCATCACCTGGCACAACATCGACTACACGGACAACGTGGGCTGCATTCACCTCATCAGCAAAAAGCCCACCGGCCTGCTCTACCTGCTGGACGAGGAGAGCAAGTAAGAGCGGAGCGCTCACCTCCGGACACTTTCTCCTCAGGGGTTTGGCATAGCGGGCAGAAGCTGAGGTTAAGCCTAGGCGTTTGTTGTTCACGCTCTCTTTCCCTTTACCTGAGTTTTTTTGTTACTCTTGTTACCTTTCTTCCCTCTCTCCCGCTCCAGTTTTCCGCACGCCACTGATAACACCCTGCTGAACAAGTTCAAGCAGCAGCACCAGGGCAACAAGTACTTTGTGTCCACCCCGGTCATGGAGCCTGCCTTTGTCATCCAGCACTTTGCCGGGAAGGTCAAGTACCAAATCGCGGTACGGATTGACACCGCCATCATCACTCCTCTTACATCTACTCTTGCTCCAATAAGGACCTGCTACACATACCACCGTGTTAGAACCGACCTTTTTTGACATATTGCTTTTGTTGTTTTCCCTGCAGGATTTCCGGGAGAAGAACACGGACCACATGCGCCCAGACATCGTAGTCTTGCTACGAAGCAGCGACAGGGCGTACGTCCGCCAGCTGATTGGGATGGACCCGGTGGCCATGTTTCGTTGGGGCATCCTGCGCGCCACCATTAGGGGCATGGCTGCCTTCAACGAGGCCGGACGGCGCTGGGCCGCCAAAACTGCCGGTACAGCTAAACACATGGACCCCTTGCATCACCGGACTTTCCACTCTAGATAGTCGCTCCACAGGCTTTTCATCACAGGGTGTGTAACACATTGCCTCAGTGAGGTTCATAGTCCCCGCCGTGTCGGGACTGTAGCTGCCATCCGCGTCATGGTATTATAATAACACACACTTTGAAGGCAGCCCGTCTGAACGCTCCGTCACCGCAGCAGTGGATTGTAGCCCTCGCGTTTCGCCAGGGCTGTAATTATCCTGGCAGTGCCCTAAGATCAGGGGCTGGAAGGGGAGGCTTCACTGAGATTTCACCCTTTTCCCCTGCAAGCCTCAATCCACCTATCAATCTTTATTTTAGGGCTTCAGATGTGGCCTGTCGACTTAGAAGGTCTATTTTGAGGTGGATTAAAGGAAATTTAAAGAAAAAGCTGAACACGAGAATGAACAAAGTCATGCGATCTGACTGAGTGTTTGTTTGTAATAATGAGACTGGCTGTATGAGAGGAGTGCATTGTTAGTGTGTGTTTGTGAGTGTACCGGCATGCCATCTCAGCCCATTTCAGTCTCCTCTGTGTCTGTCGTGTCTAGGTGTGGTCAGGCCGCCCTCCAGGACGCCACTGGGGGAGCTCCAGAGATCCAACGCCCCAGTAGAAAGGATGTACAGGTAAGATGCAGTACACCAATACAGGCACACACCCATTTGAATCCTAGGTTCCATTGGGACATGAGGAACGGATGTCACGGGGCCCGGAGGGGGGATGTAGACATGGCCTTTGTCTTCCTCTCTGCTCTGCTGGGTTGGGTTTGTAGAGATCGTTTGTCATGTCTGTGTACCGCAGTGCCTGTTTAGCGAGGTTTCACGGGCCTGGCTGTATGTTATGTGTGTTATTATGTTCTCTGGTACTCTTTTGGTCTGTGACTTGAAATGAGGAAGGATGTGGCAGCAATATCCGCCTCAGGTTTTGAAGCCAACCTCCTACCAGACGTGCACTAAAATGATCGATCCCGGATATGTCTGTCGCCACGGTCAGATCCTCCGTCTCTCCCTAGCCTCCACACCTGGGTGACCCTCACCCCCGTGTCGCTTCTCTCCTCTCCCTGTCCTCCCCACAGACGAGCCTCCATGCTCGATTTCCACTTTGATCACTCAGAGGAGCGCCCTCTAGAGGCCTTAGAAGACATCTTTGCTAGCTTTGAGAGTAAGAAGTAAGTGGACTGAGGGAAAGAGGGAGGGAAGGAAGGAAGGAAGGTGGGAGGTCACACAGGAAGGGGACGTCAGTCTATTGTTTATTTCCCATTCTGAGTTTGCTCATATTTGTGGGCATTATGTAAAGGGAGCTGGCACCTGATGACAAACAGCACACTCCCCTCCATGTAGCCCTGGTAATCTCTCTCCTCATGCAGGTTTATTATTTCTGCTGGAGAACAAAGGAAGGTGTTTGTACTGCGCTGCTCCTATTAGCTGATTAGCCACTGATTATTGAATGGAAGTACAGAGAGCTCGACACACACACACACACACACACACATAACTCGCATGTACACACATGCACACACTTACGCGGTGCCTAGTTCCAATGGCCAAATCAAATATGAGCGTTCTCAGAACAGGGTAGTTATTTCCGTATCCCTTCCTGTCTGAGCTCCCCTCTGTGAGAGAGTGGTAAGTACAGTGCAGTGTACCAATGCATGGGTCAGCTTTCAGCACCAAAGGCAGCTGTATATTAACCCCACCAGCCTCCAGCCTCACTCCTCATCAATCTCCCAAGGAGGAGTGGCAATGCTTCCCATCACACCAGTAACACGACGTCAGATCGTCTTAACTCCCACTCCAGTCCTCGTTTTCAAACCCGGCAGCCGCTCCGGCACGGGAGAACACAATGGAGCTTTGTGGGCGCTCAGCATGCTCACGCTCACCGCGGCGCTCACCAGGGACCCGGAGTGTGAGGAGATCTCCACGCTGGTCACAGTCTGCTCTTTTTGTCTGACTGCCTCTCTCTCCCACTCCTGTGACCCCCCCCCCCCCTCCAGGAACACACACAAGCAGCGTGGTTGGGTGGTCTGTTGTGTCTGAATGGGCTCCGTGAATGTAAACAGAGACAGAGGATGTGTGCGTGACAGTGTTTGGCCCTGGAGTGGATCAGTGCCAGAGAGTGCACAGAGCATCCCTTTGGTTACACTGGTCGTCCCTGTGTCAACACCGAGCCGTGTTGGAGCGCAACGCAAATTTTTTTTCCCCCCCCAATTTGGATACATCAGCCCTCCAACCATTTTGTGCGTGTTCTTTGTGGGGGATGTAGTCTTTGGTGGTGGTGGGGGGGGGGGGGGGGGGGGGGGTGGTGGTTGTGTGTTCTTCTAACAGTGGTTCCCACTCCTTGTATTCCCCGTTTCTCACGATTTACCTCGCTCCATCCTTTCTTCTTACCTTTTCCTATCACATCGTTTCCTTCCCTACCTCCCTGACCCCTCCTCCCCTCCTCTCTGATTGGCTGTGATCAGGGTCATGCATGCCCAGATCATCAGTTCCATAAAGGACTTGCAGCTGGAAGGTGATGACCCCCGCAGGCTGCTGCAGTCCTGGGGCCGCCTCCGCTTCCCCAGGCACCTCCTCCAGTGAGTCTGCAGACCCGGTCGTACACCTCCCAGCCCCAGCCTGGCTCAACCAGCTCGGTCCAGTCTATCTCTGTCCGCTTGACTTCATTTGAGCACGGAAATAAAAAAAAAAGCTTTACACAACATTGATACATGTAGTGGAACTCTTAACTCAGTGACCCAACCAAACCCCTAATGTCTAGGAATGACTCCTAACACTGTAGCGGACACACAGGCCAGACAGACACGTAGCCATAGCCTGTTAGAGACTCATGCAAGACAGAGGTCCGGGCCTAGGGAGGACCACATAGTTCCGTCGGTGACAGGAAAGAGGAAAACAGCGGTTGAAAGACCGGCCCAATTCAGTGGAATCTTAAGTTAGCGTGCATGTGGCCTGTGCAGTGGTGATGCATGAGCCAACTGGACTCACAGGAATGCACCGGCTGCCTGAGCAAGACGAGCATGCCAAGTATTCAACCGTATTGGTATATAGTCACACAGTCACAGTGGAATCTAAAACCCCTTCATCCAATGATAAATAGAGAACGTAAATCGCAAGGGACTCCTATTGGTCTACAAGTCTCAGCCGGGCTGGCTGATTGGCTGGCTGGATTTCACGTCTCATCTCCCGTCATCTCATCCGTGCCCCCTCACCCCTTTCATTTCACCCCAACGAGCAGGTTGTAACCGCTCCATCCACACTGACCTGAAGCATGGTGAAGCACCGCAGTACTAACCCCGGCTGGCTTGTGAGCGCGCTCCACCTCCTTTCACGTCACCCCTTTCTTTCTCTCTCTCTCTAACGCCTTCTCTTTTCCCCTGCCTCGTCCTCAGGAAGAACAAGAGCGCCAAGCAAAAGCAGATCATCCCCAAGGTAAGTAAGCCTGTCCATCACACACACACACGCGCACGCACGCACGCACACACACACACACGCACGCAGTGTGCAAACTTAGACAGCGTGTTGAAACTATAAACCATACAAAGTAATGGGGTGGCTTTGTTTTTTTGGTAACCTAAGAATCAGTGTATTTACGTTTCTGATGTCTATTAACCCAATATGAATGGCAGCTATCTAGTAGGCAAATGTTGATTTGAGTACACACACAGACACATGCACAGATCTCATTATGCGCCCCTGCCGTCTGACAGAGCTTGCTGGACTCCCGCTCTCTGAAGTTCATCGTAGGCTTGACCCTCTACGACCGCACCAACAAGTCCCTGCTTCACGTCCACAAGAAGAAGAAACCCCCCAGCATCAGTGCCCAGTTCCAGGTACCACACACACACACACACACAAACACACCCCTTCCCTCCACATCTCCAGAGCAAAAACGTGCGGCGGCGCCCTCTTAGACACTGTGTTTGTCTTCCTCAGACATCTCTGACCAAGCTACTGGAGACTCTGGGCAGAGCAGAGCCCTTCTTCATCCGCTGCATTCGCTCCAACGCCGAGAAGGTAGGACGGGGAAAAGGCCAAGCCTCCTAACACACTCAAGCCAGTACGTGTCAGCGCTCCAGCTTTCTAACCTTCCCCACTAATGTCCCTGTGTGTGTTTTGCGGCGGCAGAAGGAGATGTGTCTGGACGAGTCTCTGGTGCTCCAGCAGCTGCGCTACACCGGCATGCTGGAGACGGTGCGCATCCGCAGGTCAGGCTACGGAGCCAAGTACACCTTCCAGGTACTGCAGGGCGGTGGTGGTGCGTTGGCCGATGACACTGATGGATTCGTGGGTTGCAGTGGATCTGGTCGTTATGCCTTATGCCTAGTTCTTCTGCTTCCTTGTTTCCCGTGGGTCAGTGAGTGCCCGTGTGACCATGGTCTCTCTTGCCCTTTTCCTTGCAGGAGTTCATAGAGCAGTTCAGGGTGCTGCTGCCTAAGTACGCGTCCGCCACCAAGGACATCTCAGTCCTGTTTGAGAGGATGAGGCTGGATCCCACCACCTACCAGATAGGCAAAACCAAGGTAAAGTTCTGCATCTTCTCTGCATTACCCTCAAAGTTGAAGGGCAACCATGTCCATGTTCCTAGATGGTTTTAAGGGTCTCTTACCTCACTTGTGTGTTACTTGAGTAGACATGAATGTGTAAATAAAAGCACTTGTCTGCAGTATATCACCTAACTGTGTGTGTGTCTGTGTCTGTGTCTGTGTGTGTCTGTGTGTGTGTGTGTGTGTACGTGATGTTCTCCCCAGGTGTACCTGAAGGAGCTGGAGCGCCAGCAGCTGCAGGACACACTGCACAAGGACGTGATGAGTAAGATCATCTTCCTCCAGCGCTGGTTCAGAGCCCGTCTGGAGAGGAAGAACTTCCTGGACATGAGGCGGGCCGCCATTTTGATCAAGGTGATCCCACAGACGGCAAAACAAAACCATTGTTTGGTTTGTCTCTTTGCCGTGTAATGAAATAGATATAAGGTGCTCTGTGGGGCGTTCCTAGTCAAATAGTTCAATGTTACAATGCTCCTATTTCAAATCCTTCAGAAGAAGGAAGAGTGCTCGTTGACTAAAGTTGTCGTGTAATCCTGACTCCGTCTCCCAGAGGTCCTGGCGGAGGTACCGTGTGCAGGAGGGGAGGAGGCGGGCCGCCACTCTGATCCAGGCAACGTGGAAGGGCTACCGCCAGAGGGGAGAGTACCTACGAAACAAACAGGGCATCACCAAGATCCAGGCCCTGGCTAGAGGACTCTCTGCCCGCCGGAGGTAACACCAACCCACCCGGGTCATGAAGTCGACCTATTCAACGACTTGTAGCCATTCTGGATTATTATTCATTTATTAATTTCAATTAAAGCACTATAAGAAACCATGGCTAGTTGATGAGTCATGATTTCATTTAAATTGGAATTATATTAAGTGAACGATATAATTTTTGTATAAATGCATTCTTTTTCTATAGGTGCAGTTCCATAAGGGAGGAGAGGAGAAAACTGGAGGAGGAGGAGGAAGAAGCAAGGAGGAGGGAAGAGGAAGAGGAGGAAGCTAGGAGAGAAGCAGAGCGAGAGGTTGCCAGGCTGGCTAAAGAGGCCGAAGAGGAAGCGGCTAGGTTAGCAGAAGAAGCCGAGGAGACGGCGAGGAAAGAGAGGAAGGCCGAGGAGACGGCGAGGAAAGAGAGGAAGGCCGCGGAGGAAAGGAGGGCCAGGAAGGAGAGAGAGACGGAGGAGGAGGCAGCCAGACTGAGGCAGGCAGCCAGCCTACAGAAGGAGCCCCAGACCAAGGAGGACCCTGACATCGAGCTGGTGACCGAGGAGGTTCTGGACATCGCTCCTGTTCTGGCGACGGTGCACGAGAGACGGGAGGAAGAGGAGGAGCAGGGGGACGTCGCTGGCGGCCTCAAGCCTGACGAGGAGGACACCAAGGCAGACGAGGAGGAGGAGGACGAGGGGCTGGGCGAAGAGGAGGAGGGGGTGGGCGAGCTGTCATCCCCTCGCTCAGAGGTCTCGGAGGTCAACGGGAGCGTGGCTGAGGCTGGCCCTCGGCTCGGTGCTGAGGAAGACGAGCAGGAAGAGAGCCTGGCAGGGGGGGCTTCTCGCTCAGAGCGGCCCCAGCTCAAGCAGCCTGAAATGGGCAGAACGTCTAACGAAACCCCCCAAATGCCAGAGGAGAGCAAGGGGACTCTGGCGGCCTCAACCCCACAGACTGAGCAGAGGAGGCCCCGAGCGCCAGCCCTCCACAAGGGCCCTGCGTCTAGGAGCCAGGAGAAGAGGGAGCTCCGGCGACAAAGAGGCCTGGAGCACAGTCAGAGAGAGAGCGAGCGGGCCGCCTCCTCTTCCTCGTTGTCGTCATCTTCCACCAGCAAGGAGGACCCTGCCTCCGCCAAGGTCAAAGGTCAGGAAGTGGCAAGGGTCAAAGAGCGGGCGGACAGCAAGGAGCTGGACCAGTACACCTTTGTGGCCTGGAAGATGAGAGAAGACAAAGGAGGAAAGAAAGATCCAAAAAACCCTTCTCCTGTTTCCCCCGCCCCCGCCCCCGCTGGTCCCGTCCGGCCCTCCAGCCTGCCCCTGACCCCCCTCGAGGCCGACCAAAACGGCCACGGCGAGACCATCGGGACGGCCAACATCCAGCGCTACCAACGGTCCGGCGGGCTGAAGGAGAAGCCCGACAAGTGGAGGAGGAGCGACGAAGGCCAGACGAGCGAGCTGGGCCGGAGGAGGAGCGGCGGCGAGGGAAGAGCTGCGGACAGCAGCAGCCCCCCGCAGCCCCGCAGCAAGGACGACAAGAGGAAGACGCACCCACAGTACGCTGACACCCACGTCGCCACCTTACTATTCCTAGCCCACTAAATGACATAGCTCTATTAATGTCAGTAGTTGGTAGAGAACATCAACTCTGACAGCCTTTGAATACTACTGTACAGATATTGCATTACTTGAAGTGTCCATTTGGACACCAGCTCAATAGCCTTTTAAGAGCACTTCGTTAAAACGTTTAAGTTTTCCCAGACGTCTGTCAGATTTGCGGGTGTATCACATCACTCTCATTCTGTACGCAGGAGTCGAACCACCTCGCTGGATAGCATGTCTCCCAGTTCAGAGATTCCTGGAACGGCTTTACAGCGAGAGGTGACGCCTCCACTAACACCACGCTAAGCTTTATATACATATATATCGTCTGCCTGCCAGTAATCATCTTCTGCTCCAAGGTCTGACACAAGTCCTCTCTCTCTTTCTCTGTATGTGCGGGGTAGCAATGGGGCTCTACCGAACTCAGTGTTCCTGAGGCCTCCAAGAGCAGCTCCTTTAAGAGGCGAAAGCAGCAGGAGGCCCAGGGCCAGCAGGACGCCACTCATCCCATACCATCCACACCGGAGAGGTACAGTGCAGCAACAGGGCCGGTGGGAGTTGTAGTTTTTTTTGCGAACATCTCCATCTTGCATAAGTAATGGACTGTCAAAAGTCACTATTTAGCGTTAAAAAGAAACTCCTAGCACTCTGCTACTATCTCACTCACTTTTTTCTGTTACTCTGCTCTAGCTGTTGGAGCCAAATGGCTCATGGGAAAGCTTGCCTTGTGTAATCAAACAATCCTACGATTGCTCATTTTGGCCCTTCATACGCACTAACACATGCACTCCCTTTATCCATATATAGATAAGCAGATGGTTTTGTCTCTGGAACTGAAATATTCAGGAAATTCCAAACCACTGAATTGTATGACTTGTATCATAGTTTCTGAGTTCTTAAAAGTTCAGTCAGACTAAAAAAAGTTTAATCCAACGAAGAGATTAAATAGTGCACCATGTTTTAGCACTAAAGTTTCGTAAACATTTCTAGCCTTTTTAAAAGCAGCAGTGTTTGAGTAACAGAACATTGTACAGACTTAGGGGACAAACCTGGCACAGTTGTTGAGCAGTCTTCTTCTCTTGTGCCTGCTCATGCTCCTGTGCCACTTTGCACTTGTTCTGAGGACAACGGCCCACCTAAGCAGATCCAAGTCTCCAATTAACATTACATGTATTATATGGCTATAAACCTTTGCATCACTGTGAGAATAATACTAAGTGATCATTCTGTATATGTATGTAGCGTCAGCCGTGACTGAATTATATGTGTGATTTCCAAGGTAACTGATGAGATTATGTGTGTGTGTGGGTGGTTGTCCTGTAGGTCGTCAGGTTTCCTGAGTAAGATCTTGAAGAAGCGTCCTCACAAGGAGGCCCAGACCTCTGAGGACGGAGGCTTCACCATGGTGGAGGTCCCCTCTCCTGGGGCAGACGGTAGGAACAACACCAGTCCAGTCACAGACAGTCCGCTAGAGAAACTCCAGTGGCTCAGAACCATGCGGATGTGAGGGACTTGAAGGCATAACCATGAGATCGTTGTCTAATTCCCACGACCTCTGATTATTTTATATCAAAAGTGGAAGGTCAATATTCAGACGTATCGCTTGTTGCCATGCCGACAAGTCGATTCTAAAATGGCCAGTCTATTTGTCTGCCCAGAAGGGAGTGTTTGGCCATGGCTTAAGGAGTGTTTGTGCTTCTTCCCAGTCTCGTCTGGAAATGACAGCCCTCTGACTCATGTTCCCAGAGTGTAATGCTAAAGTCACTCTGTGGAGCTGCTCCAGTCATCGTTGGGTTAAGTCCATTCCTGCACTAAAAGGATGGAAAGAAAGCAGGTGTATTAATGTGTATTATTGTTATTCCATAGGTTTAGTCAATCATAACATTTCTGGGTGAAGAGGGATAGAGTATATAGTGACTGTTGTAAGAGCGAGCTGTATAGGAGTTGAGTGACTTTACATTTTACAGAGACTTCTGTCTCCAGAGTGGAGCTACCTGCTTTGAATGTATTTACTTAGGTGGGAGAAACAGTGGGTTAAAGTGAATGTGTTGAATCCACATATACTTTCAGAGTGTGGGCGTAATTTACATGTGATGCATACACAGGTTGGTTTTAGAATACAATGGAGAACACTACATACCTTTTAGTTTTGTCTTCAGAATCAGAAACGGGTTTGTTGCCAGGTAGGTTTACACATACAAGGAATTTGCTTTGGTGTAAATGGTGCATACACAAACACAATACAAGGAATTAAGTTAAAAAAAGAAACAGAATATAACTATTTTAAATGCTATATAAAAAAAACGGATAAAAAGAAATATAAAAAATATATAGAGAAATGTTTACAAGAAGTATGAATATACAAAAAAAGAAAGTACAATAGAATATGACTATATGAATGAAATATGTGCAATATCAGAAATGTAAATAACAATGTTCCCAAAGTTTTCATTTCTGTCAGTGTAATGTAACAGACCCTATGCCATCTTGTCCCTTCCTGTCCCCTCCCAGTGCCTGCAGCTGGCCCCCTCTCCCGCTCCCAACCCCATGCCGAGCCGCAAGCCAGCGGGAAGGCGGTGAGCCGTAACCCCACCATAAAGATCAGCCGCGCCACGCGAGTCTCCGAGCAGTGGAACGCCTCGCTGGACCGCGAGATCACCAACGCCAACGAGCTGCGCCACCTGGACGAGTTCCTGGGGAACCAGGTAGGAGCGGTTCTCTGCCTTCCTCTTTTCTCGGGTCTGCTAGTTCCCCCTGTCCTAGTTAGAGGTTTGTGACCCGAGGCCGTCATAGGACGCATACTTTAATGGCCTGACCTAGTTATAGACACTTTCCTCCCCCCATGCCCCAGGTCAATGACTTCCGCTCCAGGGGGAAGCAGCTGTCCGCCACGGAGGCTATCTTCATCACGGCCACCATGCAGTTCAGACAGACAATAAAGGAGATGTACTCTCTACCGGTGAGAACACACACACACACACACACACACACACACACACACACACACACACCCTCCATGGAAAGTTAATGGAATACATGCATTCTCAAGTATGTTTATGACGGACTGGATCGCTAAACTTCACTCCCTCTTCCTCACTGGGCTCCCCATGCAGAAGCCCACCATCGGCTACAAGGGTCTGATGAAGGGCTACCAGAACCGAGTGATCCACCTGGCGGGGGAGCAGCAGAAGGGAGAGGTCCAGCTCGTGGTGAACCTCTTCCAGTCCGTCCTGGACGGCTTCATCCGGGGAGAGATCAAGAAGGAGGAGGCCGAGCCTGCCAAGGTAATGGAGGCTCCCTCTGAGCAGCACCGTAGACCGACTGGATGATTAAAAAAAAATAAAAGCCTGGCTCCACAGAATAGTCTGCTCTATATTTACATGTACTCTCCGTTTTTCAGCCTGCTAAAGCCAGGAAGAAGAGGAGGAAAAAGGACAGAAAGAGTGTAAGTCACATTTGGAAACTAAAGTCATTAAAGGTCTGCTATCTTTTTTTCTATAGGGGAAATGTTGATGGAGTGGTTATGGTTTTAAGTGATTGAGTTTTATCAAGTGTCGGCTAACGAGTTGTTTGATTGATGGGTCTAGATGGACAGCCCCCTAGACCACGTGTTCAGCCACTACCAAGTGAACATCATGCAGTCATGTGACCAATGCAACTCCTACATCTGGGGCATGGAGAAGGCCTACATGTGCAGCTGTGAGTGCCATCAAACCATGCACCTTCAGGGCTTTACGGGGGAGTCCAGGTTTACGGGGGTGAAAATAATTCTTAACAACAATTAGGACGTGGTTTTAAATGTAATTTTATTTCCTAATTTCCAGATTGCAAAATGGTGTGCCACAAGAAATGCCTCGGCAAAATTGTCACCGACTGCTCCACCTTCTGTGCCAAAAAGGTAGGTGTCGACTGAACCTTATACATGCTGTAAGTCCACATTGGGCTGTTATCTCCCACTCACCCTGCGGTCACTGTCTCCGTGTGTCCCCCCCCAGAGTGACGAGGAGTCCGGCGGGCAGCACTTTGGCGTGCGCGTGTGCCGCCTGGTCAGCGACAAGAACCCCGTGCCCATGGTGCTGGAGATGATGCTGGAGCACGTGGAGATCAACGGCCTCTACACCGAGGGCATCTACCGCAAGTCGGGCTCCGCCAACCGCATGAAGGAGCTGCACCAGCTGCTGGAGACCAGTGAGTATAAAATAAATGAATGTAATGTAGTGGGTAGCCCTGCAGCCTTTACCCCCCCCCCCCCCCCCCCGATGTCTACCACGCTTGTGCTGTTTCATGATATTTAACCCCGTGCCTTTCTGCTGCCTCAGACCCCCACGCGGTGTGCCTGGACGACTACCCCATCCACACTGTGGCCGGGCTGGTGAAGCAGTGGCTGAGGGAGCTGCCAGACCCAATCATGACCTTCATCCATTACAATGACTTCCTCAGGGCCGTGGGTAAGGAGGCTAGTCTCCACCAGGGGGCAGCATCAGGCCAGAATTGGTTTGCCATGGTGAAAGGACCAACTTGTATGTTGATGTTCTTATTTTTTGGGTTTGCCTCCAGAGCTCCCAGAGAAGCAGGAGCAGCTCCATGCCATCTATAAGACCTTAGAGGAGCTCCCCACAGCCAACTTCAACACCCTGGAGAGGCTGGTCTTCCATCTTGTCAGGTAAGTGTTACCTCAACCACATTCAATGAGACAAATGTCTGAATGAACGCACTTTGGCCCCTACCTCCCTGAACTTTGTAACGTTTGTGCTGCTCTGTCCTACTGTTTCAGGGTGTCTAAAGACGAGGCCCACAACCGCATGTCTCCCAACTCCCTGGCCATCGTGTTTGCCCCGTGTATCCTCCGTTGTCCCGACAGCGCAGACCCCCTGATGAGCATGAAGGACGTGGCCAAGACCACCACGTAAGGCCCTCTACCGCTCCCCTCTAGGCCCTAGCCCTGGGTCCCACCATGGTCCATTCTGTCAATGTCAGTTATTAAAAAAATTATATTATGCTTTTGTTACATTGACCAATGGAGAATAGTAGTGTTTTTATAATGAATTTAGTGTCCATGGTAGTTGCCATGCTGCTCTTTGTACACACAAACCAATGCGCCCCCCCCCCCCAATGCGCAGGTGCGTGGAGATGCTGATCACGGAGCAGATCCGACTCTACAACGAGAAGATGGAGGAGATCGAGCAGCTGGAGTACGCCGAGGCTCTGGCCGTCAACCAGCTCAAACTCAAGAGGCAAAACACGGTGAGGAGGCGACCCAGGATCCGGACCGGACTGGTCACTTCTATTTAACTAGCAGTGTCAACGTGAACCATGTCTGTCTCTGTTTCGTATAAAGTGTAACGCTGCTGATTAGATCGTCTAGACTTTAGTTGCAGCCTATCTGTGGGAACCTCTGGCCGAGAAAGGCTTTGAGGGCATGCCCACAGAGCAGTAGGCAGAACTTCAGTAGGGAGATACCTAAGTTTATAACGTGAGCCTCTGTTCCCTGTTCTCTCCTTAGCACTGGCATTTACCCCTCAGGTTCTCAGCTCCTTACAAAGGAGAGGTGGTATGTATCCACTAAGCCTCCCGGTAGTCTAGCCATGCTGTCGGTAGTGTGCCATGCTGAGCCCTCTGTGCATGGCATGTAGTTGTTTGGTGACTGGTCCCCCCATCCCTCTCCTCCTTTTCTCTCTCTTTCCCTTTACCTCTTCAGCCACTTCCCTTCCTCCACTAACCAGCAGCGTTCTGCATGTTGCCGTAGTTTTCTGTGTGTGATGTGAAGGTGGGGTTGACTACCTCCTATTGGCTTTGTTGTGATGGTGTTTCGGGGGGTTACGTTGGGGATCGCCTGTAGTCATGGTGTGCGGCGTTGCCTCAAGTTAGACTGCACTACCCCTAGCATGACTTCCAAAGCTCTCGTGTCATAAGAAAACGTGGAGTTTTTAACTACCAGTTAGATTTGGCTGGTAAAATCTTGAAAGTCATGGTGCTACTGGCTGCCGGGGTGTTTTAGTGTTCCAGTGCTTCACTGTGGGGTTGTAGTGATGTTTAGCTCAGTCAAAGCCATAATTTTTTTCCACAGCACCAAAAAAACCTTTCGCTGCAAACAGACACACCCTCACAGGAGAATGTAAATGTTTTGGAATGCCTTAATGTTGAATGAAACCCTTTCTGTTATAGTGTCTGCCTCACCCACGCCCTACACACTGGTGATGTCTGTCTCTTTGAGGTTTCTTTTAGGTTTCTTGTTGGCCTGTTTCACAGGAGTGCTTAGAGTGGAAGGGCTGAGATGCATGAAGCAGACATTGTCCCTCTTCAATTCACTAACATCTACACATTAGCCCCTAGTTCAAAGTGACCAAGTTCTGATAGACAAACCCTGGTTTCATTCCGGGTACCATGAGTTGTTATCGACACCCGTGTTTGTGTGTGTGTGTGTGTGTGTGTGTGTGTGTGTGTGTGTGTGTGTGTGTGTGTGTGTGTGTGTGTGTAGGTGCATGAGAGGAGCAGCTCCGACCAACTAAGCGTGGTCCCTGAGAACGAACCTCTGGACTCTGACTCCGAGGCCGAGAAGAACCTGGTGGAGCGCATCAAGTCCATCAAACAGGAGAAGTACGCACGCCAGGATGTAGCATTAGGCAGTCAGCCACTGTTTGCTGGTGGTGTCCTTAATGGGCACTTAACCCTTGTATTCTCCTAGCTGAAAAACAGCCCGTGCAGTCATCCTTTTTTCCTTTTGCGTACCTATTCACCCATCTTGGTTGTGCGCGCCTCTCTGTTTCCCTCCGTCTGCAGAGAGGACCTGGCGTGCAGACTGCCTGAGCTGGAGCAGCCGGGCTCCGACCAGGAGAACCTGGACTCTGAGGCGTCGCTGAGCTCCGAGAGCCTGCTGGATGCCCATAGCTCTGAGGCCGAAGGTCAGTAGGAAAGGTTGTGTTGGCCCTTTGCCTCCTTCCAACTGTTTCTCTCACTCACCTGCGGGTTTTTTACCAGTCCACCTGGGTCCTGTGGTGGGCCCCCCTCCCTCTTTTTGTGGTGCAGGTTTGGACCATTGAAGGTGATGGTGGAGGTGCCGTCTGCTCTGTAGGCAAGGCAGGTTGAAGGAATTACCAACTCTGTGTGTGTGTGTGTGTGTGTGTGTGTGTGTGTGTGTGTGTGTGTGTGTGTGTGTGTGTGTGTGTGTGTGTGTGTGTGTGTTCACTTGTATGCATGCATGTTTGTTGCCTGCTAAAACTTTCAGACTAACTGGACATCATTTCCAATGTATGTATTGTTCAAAAAGAAAAGTATTACCAGAAAGTGAGATTGCCATGTTGCTAATAGACATGATCTGTGAATAGCTGTCATGGTGGCATGGCTCTTACTCTACTAGTATGCATGTATTTGCTCTTTCAGAAGCAGGGCGTAGACTGGGGATGTCTCTCTCTCTGTCCTTCTCTCTTTCTCTCTCTTTCTCTTTTTCCTCTCTCTCTCTCTGTTTTCTGACTGCTCCCCCTGTCTTCCCTCTCTTCCAGGGCGAGGTGCTCCCGTGGCGCAGAGGTCCAAGCCGGCATTCCTTCCCAAATCCTCGGTGGTGCGCACCCCTTCGCCAAACCTCAGCCCCACTGGCTCCTTCTCCTCCAACTCTGCCGCCAGCAATTCTCCTCCTCTCTCCTCCTCCCGGCTCCAGCTGCAACGCCGGACGCCCATCCTCCCCAAAACGGTGAAACTGCCCCCAGGCATGGAGCCCCAGGCCTCCAGCCCAGCCAACGCCTTCATGAACCTGGTCAGGAGACGAGATCAGCAGGGGCGGCGTAAAAGCAGCACCCAGTCGCTGTACATCAGCAACCCAGGGCCCGACATGGTGTTCCTCTCCTCTTCCTCCACCACCTTATCAAAGGCAGAGTCCAACCCTGGGGTCCGCCCCCTGCCCCAGACCTCCACTCAGAACCAGAGACGGTTTTCCGACCCTGACATGCCCTTATTTGGCATAGAGAGGATATCCCACGAAAAGACATAGAGACTGATAAACTATGGAGAGAGCAGGATGTTGATAGAACGCTGCCCCTCTGGAGACCTAGATACAGACACTGAATATGAACCCTCAGAGGTGGGAGGGAAGTGGGGAAGATGTTCACGGGGTCAATCTGTAACACACGCAGTGGATAGAAAATGATTGAAGAGAGAACATGAAGGCGGTCACAATGGCTGTCCTCTGAACAACTGCTGCAGAAAAGCCCCGTACTCTTGTTGAGTCAACATAGCAGGACACGATGACAGAACAGGATGTCACCAAGCACTTTTTCTATCATTAATATATAGTTGCCTCGTTTTTTTGGGAGACAGAAGGAAATTGGATTTGTGCTGCCTTTTGAGCAGTGGACAACGCTTTCTTTCTTTATTTCTTTTTTAAATACTTTTTATGATCATACAAGGAAATATTGCATGATATGATTGCACTTTTTCCATTAAGAGGGCCTCCCCTTGATGAGAGAGAGCGAGAGCCGTTAATGTGCTACACCAGTGCCTTGATTTTGTACTGTATGTTGTAAGTGTACAAACTCATTGGTTCTTTTTACCTGTAATCTTTAGTGAATGGATTTGGAGTGATAGAGGAGGGTGCCATTCAGTGTGATATCTTTCTGTTCATTGTTCCAGAAAACAGAAGGTTTGTTTTTGTTTTTAATAAGAAAAAAAAAGCCCCTACACCTTGCTGAAAACAATGCTGGCGCCTGAATTCACCAGGCTTGACACACAAGTAGGTTAACACAGCACAGCGTTGAAAACAGAACTTTACTAGGCAAAGGGAAAGTGGGCACAACACAAAATGCTTTTGTATGGAGAGGGAAAAAACAAGTCACCGTTTAACAATGGTCTGATAAAGATCAAAGTCTTAAGATAATTAGGAAAACTCCACATTTGTCGTGATGATTCATCAGCCTGACTTGAATCTGGTTTATTCACAAGTACCACTTAAGCCTTGTAAAGATCTTTCTTACAACTCCTGTGTGAATCAGTTCCATTACCTGGAAAGTGGGACTACAAGCAAGCCAACAAGAGGCTGGCACCAGGCTGGCCTACAGACCCTGGCTTCCTCTATTTGCCAGTCATGCTGAATGGGGTGCATGATCATGGAGGTCATGTTGTAAAAGACTTGGACTCATACATTTAGTTAAGCTTGTTGTGTTTGATAGGTTATACTAATGCCCTTCCCTCAGGCTGCTGATAGGTGGTGTTTGGGTGTTTACTGATGATGTCAACTATGTTAATGCTGATTTTGTTGTTGTGTAGATGCTAATTGGGAATGAGTGCGATTGAATGTAAGTGAATGATATGAACTGTAATGGTCATTATTGAGAGGACAATACAGCACATGTTGCCTATAACCTTTGACATGATCTCGTGTTTTCATTGTTCACTGTGGCATTATAAAGTTGGAGTTCACTCAAACATCTGACATTTTCCTTTGCAATTGAATGTTCAGTCAGCGGCAAAGCATCGTATTTTGGCCATACAACATGTAAAACCTAAGTAACAGTATAGTTGGTAGGTGTTATTTTCTATGTTAAGATGCGCTGTTTGAGGATAGGAGAATAAGAAAATAGTGATACATATACCACCCATTTTGAATTGGAATAGTATATCTAAATAAATCAAACAATAACACAGATAGGCAGGGTTTTTAGGTAAAGGCGTACTGAAGTTAATTTAGTGACTACTTGCCAGAAGGCCTTTGTTTCAGTCTCCTAAGATTACGGTTGTGTAATGTGATGTTTGTTGACCTTTGCCTCTTATTGGGCAGATTTCAAACGCTGCTGAAGGAAGAAAGGCAAAAAGGAAGTTCAGAGGACCTCGGGAGCATTGAAATCATCTGACAGCACTTCTTGTGTGCCTACTCCATCTTATTTGGCTGAGAAAAACAGGAAGGTCTGCTTAAGAAGACAATCTCCTTACCTGATGTAAATAAAACCGTACGGACAATCTGTAATGGGGTTACAAGTGGTTGAGAACCAAATATTGCTTATTTAGAAAATCTTGCATACTGCCCACTAGAACATTTTCTAGAACGTATTGTCCAATATCTGACCTGTAAGTCAGTAGTTTATATAGAAGACCTTGCTAGTGCTTTTCCGCCCGGCTACCCAATCTCAGAGTTGAAAAGGCTTGTACTACTGTGTCTATCCTAGGACTGGCAATCCTAGATTAAAACTAGGTGAGTTGGCAGTATCATGTATGCTGTATTGTGTACTTTAAAATAAATGTATATTTAAAGCTGCAGTAGTGTCAGTAATAACAGGCCAAGAAAGGGTTGGTCTTTTTTGATTAAATAATTACAAAAATTAAAAAATTGCTAGTACCAAAAAATGCAGTTTTTAGGTAATTTGGATCCAAATGAGATATGTTTTATTTGACAATTGTTTCTAGTTGCATGAAAGTCAAAAACTATGTTTCAGTCCGAATTATTAATTTTGGGGAAATGTATATCAATTGTATTATTGATACAATCAGAGTAGTATTGCACTGACTCTAATTGTTCTTATGGGGGGCTGCAACTCCTTAGGCTGGGCGTGGCAAGGCAACAGGCAGTCAGCGCATCAATAGGAACAAGATCGATTTGCTTTGAAAACATTTAAATTAGAAATGTTTTATACAGTATTATCACCAGTGAATTCTACACGCTCAACATATTACATTACAATGAAATCAAATAATAAAGTTTCTCTAACTTTGGTAATTTTATGTACTAAGTTATGTGTTGCGTGTTGGCTGTTTCTTCTAACATTGTGAGATTCGGGTGCACTCTTGTCCTATTGGCCTGTTCATCATTGTAGATAATATGTTGATCAACCTACTAAAACAGGATGTTGTATATGTCGCATTATCTGGCAGGCAGTCTGCAATCTGTGTTCCTCAGGACATTGAATGTGCCAGAATGAACTCAACCTTTTCCTCTTCATCCAGTGATATGTAATGCTCTTGACAAGAGGCTGTCTGTAGCCTGTGTTTAGTTGAATGACATTGGGCAGACTGTTTGTATTGTGTAGAGAGTGTCTTTAACATCATTTGTATATTACCAAAAATCCACAAATTCGACCAAACTGAGATGACCAGATTACAGTGCCTTGCAAAAGTATTCACCCCCCTTGGCTTGTTACTTATTTTGTTACATTACAGCCTGTAATTTAAATATTTTTTTCATCGAAATTTTATGTGATGGATCTGCACAAAATAGTCTAAGTTGGTGAAGTGAAATGAGAAAAAAATATATATAAAAAATTATTTTCAAAAATAAAATTCTGGAAATTGGCATGTGCATATGTATTCACCCCCTTTGCTATGAAGCCCCTCAAAAGTTCTGGTGCAACCAATTACCTTCAGAAGTAATATAATTAGTGAAAAGAAGTCCACCTGTGTGTAATCTAAGTGTCACATGATCTGTCAGTATAAACACACCTTTTCTGAAAGGTCCCAGAGGCTGCAACACCACTAAGCAAGAGGCATCACACCATGAAGACCAAGGAGCTCTCCAAACAAGTCAGGGACAAAGTTGTTGAGAAGTACTAGTCAGGGTTGGGTTATAAAAAAATATCCAAATCTTTGATGATCCCCTGGAGCACCATCAAATCCATCATCTTCAAATGGAAAGAACATGGTACCACAACAAACCTGCCAAGAGAGGGCCGCACACCAAAACTTACAGACCGGGCAAGGAGGGCATTAATCAGAGAGGCAGCACAGAGACCAAAGGTAACCCTAAAGGAGCTGCAGAGACTGGTGTATCTGCGCATGGGACCACAATAGGCCGTACACTCCATAGAGCTGGGCTTTATGGAAGAGTGGCCAGAAAAAAGCCATTACTTAGTGTTAGAAATAAGATGGCACGTTTTGAGTTTGCCAAAAGGCATGTGGGCGACTCCCCAAATGTATGGAGGAAGGTGCTCTGGTCAGATGAGACTAAAATTGAACTTTTCGGCCACCAAGGAAAACGCTATGTATGGCGCAAACCCAACACATCCCATCACCCCAAGAACACCATCCCCACAGTGAAACATCGTCGAGGGAAAGATGGATGGTGCTAAATACAAGGATATTCTTGAGCAAAACCTGTTTCAGTCTGCCTGTGATTTGAGACTGGGACGGAGGTTCACCTTCCAGCAGGACAATGACCCGAAGCATACTGCTAAAGCGACACTCGAGTGGTTTAAGGGGAAACATTTAAATGTGTTGGAATGGCCTAGTCAAAGCCCAGATCTCAATCCAATTGAGAATCTGTGGTCAGTCTTGAAGATTGCTGTTCACAAGCGGAAACCATCCAACATAAAAGAGCTGGAGCAGTTTTGCCTTGAGGAATGGGCAAGAATCCCAGTGGCAAGATGTGGCAAGCTCATAGAGACTTATCCAAAGCGACTTGCAGCTGTAATTGCCGTAAAAGGTGGCTCTACAAAGTACTGATTTTAAGGGGGTGAATAGTTATGCACGCTGAAGTTTTCTGTTATTTTGTCCTATTTGTTGTTTGCTTCACAATAAAAAAAAAATCACATCTTCAAAGTTGTAGGCATGTTCTGTGGATAAAATGATGCAAACCTTCAAACAATCCGTTCTAATTCCAGGTTGTGAGGCAACAAAACATGAAAAATGTCAAGGGGGGTGAATACTTTTGCAAGGCACTGTATATTGGTGATTAGTGTGTGGAAGAAAACTAATGTTTATTTTGTCAACCTTGTTTTTCCTAACGAGGATCAAAGGAGCAGTTATAAGATGTAAAATAACATATTTCTGATCTATCACAAACAAAAATGCTATCAAAATTATTGTCTTAATGAGCTCTTCAGCTCAGATTCAAAAGTCTAAATAAAACCAATAGGAATAATGCATTTAATTTTTTGGTCGACTTTGTAGACACCCAAGGTCACTGTAAAAATGTATGGCCTTTTTTATATATATTAGTTTTCTATCTGTATAATGTTACTGTGAATTGTTAATATCAGGACAGGAAAATCCCCCAGTTTAACCTCTTGAACATTTTATTTGTTGATTTACCTATTAATTGGTGACGCAGGTGTATAAGTTAAAAACCCTTTCTATTTTACTTTGAGTTAATGTCAGCACTGGCTCCTTGGACAGTTTTTCCACAGGCACTATCATATGGGCTAGAAATCCCCTAAAATTAAATATCCATTGTAAAATAACATCCTTCCAGTCCCACTCTCTTTCCTCTACTTTTCCAAATTTGACAAATCAGAGGTCTGCGGGGGTGTCCTTTGTTTGCGTGAGTAAATGTTGACAGGTTAGAAGATAAGGGGAAGAGGTCAGTGGATTTTCAGAGTACAGTCCCAGCATGGAGCCAACTCCTTAACTCTGTTGATGAAGATTGCAAGTGGAGTAAGCAGAGTGTATCCTCAAGCCCTTCCTGCCTGCCTTTCTTCCACAGTCTGAACACACCTATAACCTGCTGCTGTCTTCAGCTCAGTTCCATTCCACCCAAGTTATAACACTGACCTGACTTTGTCTCTAAGAAGCCAATCACTATGGGACGCTACCCAGCGCTGCTCCTCTGCCTACTGCTGACTTTTACAGGTACTGAGCACTTCAATTTGGTCATTCTTTTTTTTATGTTATTTGAATTATTTAATTTCAACCGTAGTTTTGTTTCAATAAAAGGTTTGAATATGAGCTTTTAAAATATGCGTTTCAAAAACAGATTTATGTGAAAAGGCTGGCAGTACATCTACTCAAATTAAAGTTAATTGTAAGTATGTAACACAACTGTTTTAACAGGCTCCTAACTATATTAACAAGATGTAACTATTTATAGTCTATCATATATATTGTGTGTCTCCATGTATTTGTGTGTGTATTTTGTATGTATGTAATAGTTTGGGCCTTTTTTGTTATGTTTTTTTGTGTGTTGTCTGTTCTCTCAGCTCTTCCTAAACCCGTCCTGTCTACGGTTCCAAAGCACCCTGTGAAAGGTCAACGAGTTCTGGTTCAATGCATGGTGAAAGACATCCCAATTACAAATGAGGGAGGTTTTGTGATTGAGCTATACCGAAATTCAAACAAGCTGCTAACACAACCTCCAGATGATAAATGTAATTATATGAAAATGATTTGTAGCTATGTTCTATCTTACAACGACATTGACAGCATATCCAAAGTGAAATATGTTTGCCAGGCAAAAAGAATCGGTCACTTAAACCCATCCATTCAGGAAGTCGTTCTCTTTTTATCTTTCAAAGGTAAGCCACACGTTCTCATTCTCTCTTCGATAAGACGATGGCAAGGTATACTTATCTAAAAGCAGAGAAAGAAAATAAGGGAGGGGAATTGATTTTATGAACCTTATTTGTGTGCAGATCATCCACTAACCACTCCACCAGAGTGGAAGACGACCATCGTTACACCTACAAGAGGCAATACTCATGTTAAAAGTGAGTACCTACAACAGGCTAATTGCTCGCCTGACGTTCCATTCAATAGGTTAACATCTTAATTGTCTCTGTAAATGTTTATATATAGGTTTACTGACAATCCCAGAGGAATTAACAACAACAAACGTAATGACCTCGATGTCAACCTCAAGGAACCCACGTGTGGTATCCCCAGATTCAACAACAGTTACAAGAACTTCAACAATCTTACCAAACAACAGGATCACCCATCATTCTAACACCAATGCAGAACATCTGCAGACCAATTTTTGTAAGGCATTTGGTTTGGATGTGTGTGTGACTCTCCTCTCTCTATGTATATACACAAACAGTAGTTAAAAAAAAATTTTAAATCAAAAATCTGAAAAAAATTTATTCTTATATACATAGTGAATGGGTGAGCACGTTTCTACCCAAGACATATATCTTCTAGGTAAACCTTCACATTTGAGTTTTTGAATTCCTTTATTCTCAGTGGGTTTCATTATGACACAGAGAGCAAATGAGGTGAAGGAACCAGATCAAGGTAAGCTTTCTGGTGTTCTAAAGTAAATTCCCTTTCATTCAGTTTAACATCCCTGCAAATATAATAGGCTTATCCGTTTCCATAGATGTGGTTTAATAAACTTGACTTCAGAAACTGAGGTTTAAACTAAGGCCTATGTGGCACTGCATGCGTTCTCCAGAAAAGATTTCAAGCGGCCCCTCTGCTGCCATAGCTGTCGGGACTACAGTGGGTGCACTGGCAACCTTCTCCTCCCTTGGTTTCTTAGCCTTTCTAATTCGGCAGCGGAAACGCCAGTCATCACCTCGCTGACTCACACTCATCTGCGGATTGCCTGTGAAGGTCCTTCAACGAAAATGAAGATTATTTGGAATTAACTGAAATGTGCCTATATAGCCTATATTGAAAACAAAGTGATAAAATAAAACATAATTAAAGGCTCTTTGTGTGTGACTTAGTCTATGTGTTGTCTTGCTTTATTTAAAATAAATATTTTTATGGCACAAAATAATTAACTGTTTATCAGATTGGCCCCCAAGGATATATAAAAATCACTGACAGTATTAATCATATATGATAGCCAGACAGTAGCCACTAGCCAGGTGGTATACACACAGAGCACCAGGGCAGATAAATTCATATTTAGTGACAAAGCGTTGCCCCACCCACTTCTCGCCAGATAGTGCGATACTTATTACGTAAAACCTATGCGACGTTTCGTCATTTCAAATATGGCTTCCTCCAGGCTAGAAATAAATTTGATCAGACTATTGTCCCGCTGTGAATCTATAGCCTCTGAGAAACGGGGGGAAGCAGAATGGAGATTGGAAAAGGTAATTTATATTAACCGTTGATTAGCGAAACTTGGTTGTCAAACGCCTTCTTACTAAGTTGTCTGCCGAATTTAACTGTCATTGTTGACAGCAGCCACAACTAGCCAGCCGCTTCATGAATCATGAAACAGTTAGCCACGTAGTCAGCAGAAGCTAGTAGTAGTACTACAATGAGTTAATTTGCCGTTTACAACAGTCTTGCATTGAAAGTATTATTTGTTTATACTTATATTTTTTGTTATCCTACTTATTTTAACATTATCTGACCATATATGTTGTGTAGTGAATATGCTTGTTTTGTTTTGAGTAGTCGAAAATTACTTACCGTTACTGACCATATGACGTAGCCTCTTGCAATAGGCTAACAGTAGGGAAATCATTCAGTACCTGCTACCATGGTTAAATACCTGTAATTATTACATGGCATTATTGTGTAACTTAAGAGAAACGAGATTGAATTATGTCTCCCATAAATTTGGCCTCACACACATTTGCATATGAATGCAAGCATACCATTCATAAACAGGGTGCTTTGACCGTAAAACCATTGTTACAGTAAGACTTAGGCTCCCGATCTCGCCCCAAGTATGTAGGTGCCCTGGAAGAGATGCTGGTGGCTTTGAAAAAGAGTCCAAGGTAAATCTAATTGAGTCTTTAACTTACATTATCTTCTTTATCGCTGGTTTTAATGTCTTTATTCCTAACTAAAGTCTAAAGAGTGTAATGAAGAATGGTGTTTTTAATCAGGCCTGGGCCTGAGCTTTCTTAGTTTTAGGGCAATAGCAATGTCAATAACAATGTCCAGGTATAGCCATTGCTTAACCATTTCCTAGCGTATGTGAGAATATAGGCAGCGGTGCACATAAAACATTTTTGGTCTGGTTCTCAAGGGAGCCCCTGGAGATGTTTTTTCGTACTCACCCTTTACGCCCTTTTAACTGTTTACAGTTATCCTTTAAAATGTTGGTACGCAAAAATGCTTCTTCGTATTATTTTTTGACCAAGCATGCGGACCAGTTATGTGTACCCCTCATATAGGCTTTGTAATGTTTTTGTAACCTAAAGTTCAAATGCTCTTTCAAATAGACTTGCAGGACTAAGATTTAATACTTGTTTTTTAGTTAGTTTGTACAGGATGCAATATTTATGTTATTGGTTCTGTGTCAAAATGACAACTGTCTTTCTCATGTTAAAATTTTCAGCAAACCCTCCCCAGAAGTTCTTACAGACTACACTCGGAAAGTTGATTTCCTGAAAGGACTCCTAGAAGCGGAAAAACTGGTCAGTGGCACACAAATTGCTCAACCACACTATCTTCTGCATTCCACACCTTTCCCTCAAAGAGAGAATGGCTAATGCTTCTGTTCAGGCCATTTGTGTTTTTATTTATTTAGATTAGTTCATCATCCCATTGTGTACTATGTCTATACTGTTCTATTTGTATTTTTCAAATGGTCCTGTGTTTGTTTAAAGTCTTCACCCACAGAGAAAGCCTTAGCCAATCAGTTCTTGGCTCCTGGGCGGACACCTACCATAGCCAATGAGAGGATGCCTGCCAGCAAGACCATCCACATGCAGACCAAGGCCCGGTGTACCGGAGAGATGAGGAACGAGCTACTGGGCGGGGTGAGCTGATACCTCTGGACAAGGCTCAAGAGTTGCCTTGGTTACTCTCTCTTTTTTTCCTTTCACTAGTCGTTGACTAAAATGACACGCCTGTTGTTTTGTTTTTACTCACACAGTGTTCCTTTCTGTCTCTTCACAGGGCTTAAACCAAGGTGAAAAACAAACACCCCCCCAAACAATTCCGGATTATATGGAGTACTATGTTCTGTGCTCTTTGTGCTCTATGCTAAACATAATCTTACAAATGCAGTAAATTCATTTTCGGGGGGAAAAAGCTTCTAAAATCTGCACAACATTTGGGTTCAACAGGATTAAACCCTGTTTATTTCTCTATCTCTGGTATTTCCCTACAGCGGCCTCGGAAACAGACCTGCGAAACCGAAAGTAAGCACCTCCAGAGACTAGTTAAATGTATCCTGTTATATTGTTGATATTTCTATTTACAGCTAGCCACCAATAGGCACTAGTAGCTGAATTGTGACTGTAATCTCATATTAAGTCTGCCAATGAATCTGCATTGCGGTGTCTGACATACTATGAGCAATACACCACAACTACACACCTGAGCAGTAGTAAAGCAATGGCAGCCAACAATCTACACAAGTTATCTGTCCAAGTATGGCCAGTCCAGCGCAGTTCTCCGTCCACTAGGAGATTGATCCATGATGTCTTCGTGTGCTTGTCGCCAGGGGCTTGGCTCTGGACGAGCGCCAGTCAGCCGCTGAGCTTGACGCTGTGCTACAGCAGCACCACAACCTGCAGGAGAAGCTGGCCGAGGACATGCTCAACCTGGCCCGGAACCTGAAGAACAACACGCTGGCTGCCCAGAACATCATCAAGCAGGACAACCAGGTCATGTCGGCCAACACCTCTTTCGTGTGTGTGTGTGTGTGTGTGTGTGTGTGTGTGTGTGTGTGTGTGTGTGTGTGTGTGTGTGTGTGTGTGTGTGTGTGTGTGTGTGTGTGTGTGTGTGTGTGTGTGTGTGTGTGTGTGTGTGTGTGTGTGTGTGTGTGTGTGTGTGTGTGTGTATTCTGGCTGGTCAATATCCTAGTGTGTATGTCTTGTGCTAGTTCTTTGTCACACACAGTTGATGCTTTACTGTGGATGTATTTTTCCCTTCCAGACTCTAAGTCAGTCGATGCGACAGGCAGACATGAACTTTGAGAAGCTGAAGACTGAGTCGGAGCGCCTGGAGCAACACACCAAGAAGTCGGTCAACTGGTTCCTGTGGCTTATGCTCATCCTGGTGTCCTTCATCTTTATCAGTATGATCCTCTTCATCAGGATCTTCCCCAAGCTCAGATGATGACTGGGATCCCGGATGTACATTGTTTAGAATTGTAATTTCCTTCAGCAGAAGGAAAGACTGGCAGAAATATATGTATTCCTGCGTGAGTTGGGCTCAGTGAAGTAAATTTTGGTAGTCATATGTTGATTTAAAATATTGAAAAGATTCTGATTTATTTAACACTTTCATCAGTTTAGTTTAATCTATTTTGACCCGATTAATCAACCCCGCAAAACTATCCAAATACTCATCAATTTATAGAATTGAATTACTACATGTAGATATGTATGTAGAGTTTGAATAGGAGGGTGTGAAGTCTACCTAGTCTTTGTAATGTTATGATGAGCCTTAATGTTCATAATTGTGGATGCCGGAGCCATAAAATGACACAAAATACAGTACCATTGAGTCTACCACAAGAAACGGGGGTCTGAAATCAATAGCTGTAGGACCTGTAGGTGTAATTATGGAGAGCGTTGAAGTTACATTAGTGGGAGTTAAGTCCGTTGTCTTTGTCTTGTGGCATGCATGGTTAGATGATTGATTGATCGTAGTTAGTAGTGACGTAACTGATTCCGTGTGGAGCTCCAAAGGTTTCAGCTGGTTGATATAATCTGCGCGTTTTTCCGAGCTTATCGTTTCTCCATTTTGTTGTCTATTGTGGTGTGTGTGCTCTGGAGTACTGTGTTTTTTTTTGGATTGTTTGAAAACCGACTTGGGATGTTTTCATTTTCCAATCTGTTTGCAGCACCCTCTGCTGCTCGAAAAGCAAAGTAAATGCAATTCACGGCATGACCAGAAGGTGACAGTGTTCACCACAGAACACCATTAGGTTAGGCAAGTGTTAACAACCTCCATGACCTGAGGGAAGGGAATAGACCCAGCAAGCCACAGTCTCAAATTAACCTCACATTCCTGCCCGCAGGAAACTGGTTGAAAACCGAGGACATATTAAGAGCTAAATGGTGTCTGCAGTAGGTTGCAGTATAGATTGAAGAATATACAGTATCCCCTGGCTGAGACGTTCATATTAGTAACCATGCTTATCAACATTGGCTGCACACGCAGTCAATGCCTGGCATGTCAATAGCTAAACAGAATGCCTTATAGGGCATGATATCATTAGGATAAGGAAATCTATTCTAGCTGCTCCCATCACAGTGAAACCGGAACCTGTCTGAAGTTTAGTTGTCAGCGTGTGGCCTAGATGAAGACTATTCTGAGGCCTAGCGGAGTGGCTGGCCTGCTCGGGCTTGCCTGCTGGTCCAGCCCATCCCCAGCCCCAGGATGTAGCCATTCCGCCACACGGCTGGGGATGGGTTTATTTTGGGAACCCAAGGGGGGGGGGGGGGGGTTATTTCTGCCTGTCGGAAGCAGAGGTATGCTGGCCACCATGAGACCAAATGAGGTTGTGTCAGAGCGAGCCCGTCATCATCGCTCGGTCGCATCCCAGCTGTTTGTGCTCCCTTACGCGGAGCAGTGGCCAGGCTTGGGTTGGACTGGCCCAGTGAGGTCAGAGGTCAGGTGTAGTATCGATCCTCAAATCATTAACAGAATGCTATGTTTTAAATGAACGGCCAAAAGCCAGCTACTCTGAACCTTAGCCTAGGAAAATGTTGACCTAATCTATGTTTAGGAAAGGTTTAAATGAAGTTTCCCTTTATTCTATTGATATAATCTACTGAGCTCCCAGTAGTTCGCTTGGTAAAACACACACCTTAATAGCATTTCTTTAACTCTGATAAAGGTACACTTTAACATGTTTGAATATCAAACATTACGTTCCATTAAGTGTGCACTTGCCAGGTTACAGAAGTTGATGTCCAATTACTCAAATAGAGTAACTAATGACCTCTAATTAAGCCTGTGCCTGTGAAGTCATGATGGAATGTGATGGACGCTCAAGGTCAGGGATTGTCATGTAGTAACAGTGGGCTTTGCTAGATGACCTTTGACCTATAGGATTTCCCTCCTCTTCCTGCCCCTGGTTTCCTGTCAGCGGACCCTAACACTACTGTCTCATTGGTAGTTCCCATGGGAACAGGCTTAAAATAAAGTGGTGAGAACTCTGTGCTCCGACAAGAAATGTTGAATAAAAAAATAAAAAAAGTATTTTAATAAATAATTTGAAATTGTCCTGTCTATTTTTTTTGTGCTTGATGCATCTTGGCCAGGTTTTTATGGTGTGTATGTTAATTCTCCTTTTAATTGGATTGATCTTTGGACGCAGTGGGAAGTTGAAAAACAATTTAAGTATACGGGAACTTCATCTCCCTTTCCGGCACAGTGGCTTTCTACAGCACTCCAATCTTTTAATTTAGTTTTTGGCTGCAGCTACAGGGAGGACTTAGGCTGCATGCAGGGATCAACACTACTTTGCTTCCTCCCTTTCCTGGTGCCACAAAAGGAAAATATGATTTTTTTTTCTGCTAAGCTTTGGGCTGTGTTGTGTGGGTTAATGGAGTATGACAGGCTACAGCCACTTCACACAGCATGCCCTAGCCTTACCCGCTCGTACACTCACACACGCACACAACATTATGCTGTTACAGTGTCAATAAAGCGTACTCCTGAGGTAAACAATTCATTAGATGAAGGTTTGCTTTTAAGACAAGTTATAAGTCACTTCAGGTTCAGATGGCTCAACGTCAGTGGTTCAGGAGGAACATCCCACATATTTTGATTTGATTGTAGAGAGACTCACACCAGAGACTGAATATTAATGTGTTAATGCAGCACTGCTTTGTTAATAGTGAAGGGTTTCTTGTCTGTGGTTTTTCAATTGGCGTGTGTTCGTTGTGACTTGACAGCTTTACCCATTGTACGTACATGTGAAATAGCAACCTCCGTCTCCCTCCTCATTAGCATTTCCCTTCTAGTGTCACCGGTTTGATAACGCTGGTAACCCACCGCCCAATTAATCAGCAGTCACGGCTGCGCAGCACTGAAAAGAGTCCCCAAGGAAACAAAAACCCTCTCAGTTGGTGCCCATTCTGCCTTTGATGTAGTGTTATGAGAGGCTTAATTTTTTAGGTCCCTACTTTTTCGCCTTTTGGCCTCCTGGATATGGTCCAGTGGTGAGATTAGTTTGAGGTCGGAGGGAAAATTAACATAGAGCTGGTTGGAGCGCCTCGGAGCGCGTGCTGAGGCTGGGGGCACAGCATGTTTCTGGGCAAACGGGGGGCAGAGAAACTGAGCGATGGAGATGTGCGAGGGATCGGCGGCAGCTCGAGGAGAGAGGCTGTATGGTGGCGTAAGCTTGGCTTGGCACTGACGTTTTAGCCTGGGGGTGGTGCTGGGGGGGGGGGGGGGGGGTTAGGGCTAAAACGACCCTCGGAAGAGGCCATTGAAAAGGAACGCAGGGGCAGGTGGTGTTGCTGACGCCGACACGGTGAGGTGTATAACAGGATTGGTGTGTTGGCAACAGGACCACCTCTCAGAGGCCCCTGTCCTCAGCTGTGCCTCAGAGGGCCCCACGCTGCCCCAGCAGGTGCACAGCTTTTCCCGGAACAAGGAAGGCAGCTCAGGGCCACACTGATTAGCTTCTATAGCGGAGGTTTGTGTGTGTGTGTGTGTGTGTCTGTGTGTGTGTGTGTGTGTGTGTGTGTGTGTGTGTGTGTGTGCTTGTGCGTGTGCTTGTACGTGTCTCTCCATCTGTCCACACCCACACCTCTTTTGTCTGACTCTGAGATTGAAAGAGAAATCACTCCAATTAGCGTAAGATTGGCTGTGGAGCTGTCCGTACTCTGTAGAAATATTGGTCTGGATAATATGGAATCGTTACCTTGAACTTATTTTTCTCAGGGCAGTATTTGTGTGTGGAAAATTCCTCTGCGGGAACGTATTTCTTTGCCAGGTCGCTGAGTCCAAGGCTTTTTCCAAGAACACCTTCAATGGCAATCGTCACACATTACGTCAAATCCTTGAAAAGGGTGTTGTTGGTATGTCAAGGCCCAACAGATGGGAGAAGCACAAGTACAAAACAGTCACAATATGACAATGCTTGTTTTTTATGCTGCTTAATAGGAGTGGGCTGGCAATCTTCCTCAGCATTATTGAACAACCTGTGCGCGTGTGTGTGTGTGTGTGTGTGTGTGTGTGTGTGTGTGTGTGTGTGTGTGTGTGTACACATGGTACAGCGTTTCTTTGTTGGCCGCCAGTCATTATTTTTCCTTTTTACATTCCTCCTACAGTCACATTTAGCTATACATGAACCCCTCCTTCCAGTCATCAGCCAACCAATATGTGAGGATCAATGTGGTGGCAGAAGCTTGCCTTGCCGTCAAGAGTGTGTGTATGTCCGATGTACTCCTCTCTCTCCCTTCGATCAGTTTAGACGTGTTCATCTCATCCGGGCCCCTGGTGAAGCTGTAAGAGCAGGGAGCCTGCTGAGGCTGTAAGAGCAGGGAGCCTACTGAGGCTGTAAGAGCAGGGAGCCTGCTGAGGCTGTAAGAGCAGGGAGCCTACTGAGGCTGTAAGAGCAGGGAGCCTGCTGAGGCTGTAAGAGCAGGGAGCCTGCTGAGGCTGTAAGAGCAGGGAGCCTACTGAGGCTGTAAGAGCAGGGAGCCTGCTGAGGCTGTAAGAGCAGGGAGCCTACTGAGGCTGTAAGAGCAGGGAGCCTACTGAGCTGTAAGAGCAGGGAGCCTGGTGAGGATTTGATAGATGGAAAAGTTTCTTCTTTGGCTAATGTGCCCTAAAGGGATTTCCATTTATCTTCCCATCCAGCGGGTAGATGTCAAGTAGAAGAGGAAGGGAAAGCTGCTCCTTCTTATCCTGAACTCCATTTCAATCTTCTTCTAAGGCTGCTCCGACTCAGCAGCCACAGCCTTCTTTGCTGGTTTCAATGAAGGGGAGGCGACGTAAAAGTAGACCTATTGATCTCCACCAGCCTTCTCCCTCACCCACTACACTCATCAGCTCATCAGCCTCCTCCCTCACCCACTACACTCATCAGCTCATCAGCCTCCCGCTGGCATCAAAGGTGGAGCCTGCCCGGGGAAACTCTATACGGCGGAACACAGGGAGGAACACACACACACACACACAAACACACACTGTGCATGCTCTCATGCACATATGCGAACAGACTCTTAACGCATTGAACACATGTTTTCAATCAGCACCTATCTAATCTTAGCCTCTTTGCTTGATCTGAATGGTTATTTATAAACACTCTTTAAATGAGATTACCTGATTTGGGCTCTTCTCTCATGTTTTTAAACAGGGAGTATTAATAGACACTGCTCCCCCAGCAGGCCTCTGTCAGGCATGCTATTAAGACAAGCACACACGCAAACACACACAAACACGCTGTTCAGTCGGGAATGGTTTGTTTGTTGACTCTTGAAACTTTTACTGTAGTCCTGCTTCCTCAATCCCCAATTTCCCAATCTCACTTCCTCGACGTGAGAACATAAATAAAACAAGTTTTATGTTTGCCTCTCTGGGAAGTTCACAGACACCATGCAACCCCTGTTCCTCCTGTTGTTAGTATACGGGGCCTATGCTGTCCCTCAGGGGTCATGGTGCTGGGGCCTTGGTCAGGGAGAGCTGGGCAGTGCTAAGTGCAGGATGTGGTAGCGTGCCCTGGGGCTGATGTACCCTGGAAATGGGACTGGGACAGACTGGCGGCTACACTCCACCCATGTGATGCCCAGGATGCTCCTGAGCTGTGGGGGTCGGGGGGGGGGGGGGGGGGTCACGCACCAACAAGCTCGTGCACACACTCGTATATACACAAACCTCACTGTCTATGGAACATTGGGAGTTTTCCTGTGGGGTACGTTGACGACTGTCCGGTCTTTTCCCTTACGATCGGTCCAGAATAGCAGCAGGAAAGAGGAAATTAATCAAGGCACTGGCAGTTTGTTTAGCAACAGCCCTGTTTTGTGTTTTGTGTATAGCATGGCCTGTCAGAAAGGGGAAATGGTTTTGTGGTGCAAGAGTGAGGTTACTGGCAGCATCACGGTTACTGCCGTGATTGAAGGTTGTTTGTCTTTGATCCCGTCAGAACCACGCGGAGCCGGGGTTAGTTATCACCTTGGACGTGGCGGCCGAGGCATTGAGGATGGGTGGTGCTCCATAGGGCTTGCTTCCTGTCTAAACACCCAACACAAAGCTCCGGTATGTACACTATGTATCGGGTTAAGGGGAAGTAGTTTGGTCCGTCCGCTCTAGTGCTCTGGTGTCGGTGCACTGGAGGGCTCGGCTGTCTAAACCCTCTCCTCTGTAAACCGTGTGGGGAGATTAGACCACAACAAGCTGCAATCTATCATGTTTTCAGTGAGGTTGAGCCAAACATGAGATTAAGATTCCAAAAGACTAGTGATTTGATGTATAGTGTGTATTGTGTATAGTTGTTGTAGACAAATCTTCCATTCGCATTAAATAGGTCGCTTTCCGACCAATAGTTAGCTTGGTTTGCCTCAGTACAGTTCCTGTTAAACGTGGTACAGCTCGCTTGGCCTGTGTAGACACAGGGGGGGTCATTGTCTGGTTCCCTTGCCTATGCCGGAATCCTGGGAATGTTGATCCCCTCTCTGATCTTTACTCAAAAGTTTAAATGTTACCGATTTCCCGCTCACACAAGGAAATGGATTGACATGTGGAACGACATAGGAGCGACACCATTCAGTAAAAGAACGGCCAACCAGTCCCCTCCCCCCCTGTCCCTGTTGAACTGTACATCTTATCATGACGGGGACAGGGATGTATGAATAGACCGGGCCTTCTGGGAAGTGCACAACTTCTTGGGAAACACATGCTACACTCTTCTATCTACCACCAACACATTTCCAAGTATTGTGCTTGCAAATTAGTGCATGTATGTGCGAGTGCTCAATTGGACACGTTTACGTGCGAAAGGATGCAATGAAACCACAGTGTCCCCATGTGCACAGTGTGAGGGGAAGTGAAGGAGTCAGGCTTTGATGTTAAGCAGCCCACACTGGCTTCCTGAAGCTGTGGTGGTCACAGACGACCAGGGACGGTCGGCATTGACCCGACCTTGACCGGCTCTCCCTCCCTCATACCGCCGGATTAGGACTCCGTTGACATATCCTCTCAAAGGGGCGACTCAGGTTCAAAAGCCCTGCCCCCTGGCATTGCTCCTCGCCTCCTCTTATCATTGATAAAGCTAATACCAATGCCATGCACACACACACACACTCCCACTCCCACAAGGCCATCAGGTTCAGAAAGGGAGGGAACGGAGAGAAGACACAGGGAAAAGGGGGGCAGACGTGGAGGAGAAACGAGGGAGTGACAAAGAGGGGTCCGAAACAAAGGGGGGGGGGGGGAAGGAGTAACAGGAGTGAAAGGGGGGGGGGGGGGGGGGGGGGGGGGGGGGGGGGGGGGACGGACGGACGGACATAGAGAGGAGGGAAGGGAGGACAGGCAACCTTGGAAGCTAATCAGTCTGTAGATAAGTGTGTTGTTGTTCCCGTGTGGGAAAACACGGTTCTCTGGGATGTGTGTGACCCAGGGTCAAGTGTTTGGCACAGTAAGCAGGGGGCAGAGGGACAGGACAGGATGGGGTGGTTGTACCGGGCTCAGGAGTGCATGGATCCTCTCTGTAGCTCTTCCACATGGAGTCAAGTCTGTGTCCGTCTGATTTTGAGTTCCTCATGGAGCCAAAGAACACAAAGGTTAACACGACATACATTGAGTACGAGCATTTCATATGGGAAACGCCATTGAGCTGTTTGTATTCACAGGTTTGGAAAGCAGGCTACTGACGCATTTTATTCATCACTGAAAGTGACTAACAAATTACACAAAATCGATGGACAATTGCTAGCGAAGTAAGCCTTCTATGTATCATCAATGTAGCAAAGATGCATTCATTGTGGGGGTATCCATGATATTTTGCATTACTGCCTCTGCTTTGCCACACACAACTGCTCGATTCCAATTGTCAATACATCTGCTGCCTCCATTCAGAGGTGATGAATACCTTGCTGTGAATGCATTGACCTTTTAGCATAAAACCAACAAAAGCTATTTTAACTTAGCAAGAAGTATGCCTCTTTCTCAGATCACATCCACTGCATTGTACATAACGCTGCAAGGAACATGTTTTGGCTTTCTATTCTTTTTTTTAAGCAGATCACCCTGAACTTTCTAGAACAGGGTTAAGGATCTCTCTTCTTCTGCATGCATCTCTCTCCCTACATCTTTCTCAGCAGTATTGTAATCGAAGACTTAAGTCTATAAAATGGCTTTCCGTGACCGTTTCCCAGCAATCATGGATAATAAGCATTTGCAAATATAACGAGATAATCAACTACATTTATAAACACGGCTGCATCAGCCCGATATCAAGCACAGTAGGTTGATATAATGACGCTGAACAGACAGGCTTCTGCACTTCACATCTGGTTTCTGAACATATCCATATACACCAACGGTGTACATAAAGTAAAGCTTATTTCGCCAATCTGAAGATGGCCTCGAGCCTATGGAACTAGGCGACACCTCAATGTATCTGTGTGCAAATGTTTCTCTCTTCATGTGGATGACAGTCTCTGCTATCCAGGTTACAGGCTTGAGGCTAGAGGCTGAGAAGTGGGGGAACATGGAGTCCTAAATGATCACATCCCTGATGCAGTAGCTGTCTATAGCGGGCCACTTTGTCTACTTAGCTTATGACCCTCATCAGTGGACACTGGCTAACGCAAGCGCATACACACACACACACACACACACACACACACACACACACACACACACACACACACACACACACATACACAACATAAGGCTGACTGAACAGGGGAGTCTGTTTCCTGCCCCCCAGGCAGCTAATTACAGAGGCTTCCAGAGCAACAAAGATAGTCTCCATCTATTATCCACATGACTTCTTCCATTTGTAGACAGACATGGATGAACTCTAAGACAGTGGATGCAGAATGTTTGCGTATGGTTGCACGAATGTGTTTGTGCTGATTGCTTGTAGGGTGTGCATTTTTTCTCAGGTGTGGTGTTTGTTTGTGTGAAGCATTCAAATAACGCAAAAATGGGCCTCCAGTGTGATCTTGTGAAGAGCAGGCTGGGGTTATAAGAACTAGAGACTGTTCTGACACTGTGTGCATTAGCCTTTGAACTGCTGTGTTATATCTCTGCCATGACCAGTCTATCTGAGTACCTATGCTTCCACAAAACACTGTTGGCCCAGATGGACAAAAACTGTTTTTGACTGTGCTTGAAGGGCCCCATTGTTTTTGCTTTATTGAGAAGATAACACTGAACAATTGAACCATACATTGAACAATAGAGCTATGTGTAAACAGCAGATACGATTTCAGAATTGGCTGCCCCCGAAAGTCCTCTGTGTAATTCCAACAACTTAAATATGTCTTGTGACAACATTTGTTAGTATTGTCTAATGAGACCTTCATAGGTCCAAACTTTTCACAATGGTAAAAAACAACTTGTTGTCCAAAAAGGTCATCATCCATGATGAACGCCTGACTTACTGCGTTAGTCACGTGTAATGCCACCTGTTGACAGTGAGTGGTACTACAACATTAAAAGATGTTGAGATTTCAGAGTTGCAGAGAAGGTTCAAGGGTAATCCAATTTTGGAGATTGGACATCTCAAACCCCGTCAATTCAGAAGCAGCAGAGGAATATGTTGGAAGAAAAATTTTGGGTATTAAGAGGAGGAATAAGAGGAGTTCACACAGCTTAGAGAGAGCATAAATAAAGAAGCAATGGAAACAGAACCGAACAGAGCTGCTTTTCAACCACATTCCAAAGAGAGTGCTCACTTCAAACCAATGACAATTATCAGACCCCATGGAACTTTAATCTTACTAAGTCCTCGTTTTCTCTCAACAATACAAGCATGGCAATGTTATTAATCAAGAGTGGGCTTGAAATATGACATTCCGTGTTTGTCCAGCAAAACTAAGAGAGGTACTTTGTATCAGCAAACCACATGTAGACCATTGTGGGTGTTAAAAGTAATAGTTTAAAAATCCTCCACTTCAGTTGTAATATAATGGGCGGCATTTCAAAGCATGCACAGTAATTTAAAGGATCTTTTGTGCATAATTAAATAGCATATATTGTCAATTTACTTGTTTATATTTCAGGTGAATATTGAAAGCTTTTGGACTAACTTGGAAGTTAGATCACACAGTAGAGGTTGACACACATAAACTGGGTTGAAATGAAACATTGCCCGCATAGTCTATTAAGTTTGTAAAATAAACAGTAACCAGAGCAAGTTGGAAGCTCTTTTTTTGGCAGCGCAACAAATACAATTGTAATGCATTCAGAAAATAAAGCAAATCGTAAATAACGGTATGCTCTGCCATGCAAAAATAGGTCATTACTGCATGAGGATTATTTGTTTAAAAATGACAAAGAAAGACATTTCGTGAGACAGGCTAGCAACATGCCACTGGCACAAGCAGACGCTCCAGTCCGCATATTTCCATAAGCTTTTGCTATTCAGAAATCCACTGCGTTTTTTCCAACAGACCGTTTGTGCTCCAGCTGACTGACAGGACTTGTTTACTGGTGGATAGTCACACACATCGAGAGACGAAAGAGGTAACCTGAGAGGGAGAAGTACCGCTAAACGGGAATCGAAGTTTTTACACGTAACCATCTTTCGTTTCTTCAAGTTTGTTTACCTCGATATTTTCATAGTCACATATGGAATGTTGACTTTACATCGTTGATCTCGACGCGCTGGTTGTGGATTAGCTAGCTGTTATTCTGGCTAATCTGAGAAAAAGGTGACGGGCGGCGTGGTGGAGTTTGTGTACTTCGAAGCAACGTGCTGGGTGCTGCTGATGTTATTTTAGATATTTTTGGATAAAAAGTAACGATTGTAAATCCCAGCAAGTTATTTCATATGGGTGTCTTCATTCAGCTGCGGCGTGGCCATCGAGGGTGAAGGAGTTCAGAGGAAGGTCGTTGGAAAATTTTATCGCTGCACGTTTTTCCTGCACGTATGTAAAGGAGTTCCCGGGATGTGTTCGTATCCGTATACACACGTCTAATCAAGGTGATAAATAGAAGAAAACTCTTCAAGGAAGAGGGAAGAGAAACAGGCGTCCCGTGGACTAAGATGCAAACCCGGCCAACTCTTTTTTTCCTTGTTTGCAGTCATGGGTCAATAGAAGTTGGCCAACTGGATGAATAGAGGACCCATGTGAAGCAGTTCTCTTAAAAATTCGGTTCATGGTAGCAAATTTAGCTAACATTAGCCACTATTTTGGGCGTGTAGCAAAATTACGTTTGCTAGTTCCCTGGAATTGTATCTATTCATTGGAACCTGCTTATCGCGGATTGAGCCCGGGCGGTGCAAGACGTTGAACCCTTTTGGGGACCTCCTAACTAGCTCACGCACGGCGTGGAAGTTTTTACTTCGTTTTCTCTGAATTTGGAACGTTTTAATAAAACTGATGAAATCGAACTATTCAATACAAATCTGGAAAATGAATCTTTTTATTTACAGAACCCAAGATCACGTTATTTAGTGGTCTACTTCTACCCACCCCCAGGGGTTGGACATTAAACTATAAACTTGGCAAGAAGATCATTACTATAATTATATTACAACCACGTTTATCCCCCTTCCCCTTTAAGGGGGGAAACCTGGACTAAGTTGGTTCGATTATACATGTTACAATATTTACAGTCGTTTTTTTTATGCATAGTTTTTGTTTCAATAAAATCTAAACTTCACAAATTCTACACTTTTGGATAAGATAATAGAAGAGAATATTGGCAAGACAAAATGCGGCGGTTGACCTCATCCCTTGTTTTGGTGACTTTGGTCTGCGTTATTTGTCATTGTGGACTAATAAATGGAGAGAGTAAGTACAACATTTTTTCATCAAGTGCTGCAGCATGTTTCACATGCCTCCTAACCAACTTGCACTTCATTTGCTGCACCTTTTTGACATAAGCCTATATGTTAATCTATGCATTATTCTATTTTACTTACTTCAGCAGCGCATTTCATGCATTAACGTGATGTATTAATTGTTTTCAATATATAGTTAATTTCTCTGGATTCTGGTATTTTGCCTGAGTGGTTATTTAAAATTTCGTTCGACACATGCACTTCCCAAATAATGGGCGGCGGATGGTAATGGTTGTTATTGGTATTTCTCGGTAATGTTTTTGCTATATATCCTCGCCCCACCCCCACTTTAAAAAAATACTATTGAGGCCTGTTGTGGGTATATCAGCCCCAGGGCCAGATTAGCTGTAGTAACTGGACGAGGGTGGTCTGTAGCAGCGATTCCAAACTGGGAGTTGCAGGATTCGCCTGGCGCCTACAAGCGCAACTAGGCCTCTTTCATGGCGACTCGAAGCCTGCAATAAAACAAACACACGTTGCTGTGTTGGAAACGTAAACACATTTAGCTACCACCGCTAAGAACGTCCCGAAATCCCCGTAATAACTGGATTAGCCTATATTACACCTTTCCTTGAGCTGGGAAGCTATGGTATCTCGCGAGGAAGGAGTATTCTCTCCCTCCCCCCCTCCCCTCCCACTAACTGAATTTATCAACAAAGGCAATAGAGAAATGCCCACGTATACTTATTGGCTGCCTTTCATATCATATAAGTCGATTTTTAAAATATATTTATTGACTTGCATTTGATGAAAAATCCAGAAAAAATAATTATTTGAAAAGAATTTTAAATAAAAAACCATTTATGTAGCATGCTTTCCTAGCCTTCTCTTGCACAAGTGATGCCAAGCTTTATGGATGGACTCTTCTCAGATGTGATGAATTAGAACTAAGAGCGCTCAATTTTAGTGTTTTTTTCTAACCCTGTGTCAGCCCCCTGTGGCACACTTACTTAGTACTTAACTCTTCCTTGTTTTGGTGTTTACTGACATTGGAGGTTTTCTAATTGTGTTGAGTTCCTTTAAATATTGGCTCCTAACACCCAGTTCAAAGGAAGTCTTCTGGCTATTTTACACAGACAGGACATGTATGTGCTCTGAGGGGGCCTTAAAGGGGGTCCTTGTTATGGAGGCCTGCTGCTCCGTCTTGCTGTAGGAGTGAAGCATCTATGCTCATATGTCATTGGCTGTTTCTGCTTCCTGATTTACTCAGTTCTCTGGGAAGTGACCATATTTGGCCAGGTAGAGACAATTAGGCCTAGAGAAACAAAACGACAACAACCAAAAATACTTCCAAAATACTGAATATTTGGTGTTGACTGCACGCTGCCTTATATCCCTATCTCTGAGTTTGACAAAGAGCATGAAGTGATATGCAAACCGCATTGCAGATACCTCTGCTGACTCTAGTCAGAATGTAATTGAGAGTTTTTGTTTTTGTCATATATACTTGCGGTTACAGTTGTGGTGCCGCATCTTTTTGGTGGTGGTGGTGGTGGTGGTGTGTGGAGTAGACTTATCAGGAAGTTGCGAGTGTGTAACCGTTGTGTTGCACTGAGCTGTCACTCTTCTCCTGGGCTAGCTCATGAAAAACAAGTTGTGCAACTGGGAGGCTTGCCCCCTTCCAGGTCCTCTCAGGCTTGTGAGCACAGCCCGCTACTAAGAGAAGGTGTATGTGTATGTGAGGGTCTTTGTCAGCCTTGTCTTCAAAGCTCCACAGGTTTATAATTTTCCCCTGACGGCAGCCCGTCACTTTCTCATTCTACACAATTTGTTCAAACAAAGTGCCGACTCTGAAGTTTCTCATTCAGTGGAGTGTTGTTATCAGGTTGTGATATTCTAAATATGTCAAAAAAAGGAAGTGTGTGTGTGGAAGCTTCAGACACTTTACTGAAGCGCACAGGGGCATTTTCCCACAGTGCAGTGCGTGCTGTGGAATGTGTTTGAAGCGGCCACCCTGTGTGTGTGTGTGTGTGTGTGTGTGTGTGTGTGTGTGTGTGTGTGTGTGTGTGTGTGTGTGTGCTATGCTGATCTGTCTCTCTGCTGAAGTGTGTGTGTGTGTGTGTGTGTGTGTGTGTGTGTGTGTGTGTGTGTGTGTGTGTGTGTGTAAATCACTGGCCCCACATGTCTGAGGAATCTCTCCCCTGACCTAGCCTGGCTTTCTTTAGTGTGTGTGTGTGTGTGTGTGTGTGTGTGTGTGTGTGTGTGTGTGTGTGTGTGTGTGTGTGTGTGTGTGTGTGTGCATGGATGGGTGAATCAAGCTTTATAGTTGTCTAAAATGCAGCAAGGCCCAGGCATTTCATTTGAATACACAGTCGAGTTAGTGACACTTCGTTATTAAATTCAAACCATTTTCTTTGTTTCTTCATTTATTTTGTCACAATAGAATTTGACCGATTATATTTCCTTTTTAAAACTGTAATGCCCCAGACTGTTGAATGTACCTGTCTATTTTAGGTGTGTGTGTGTGTGTGTGTGTGTGTGTGTGTGTGTGTGTAGGTGACGTCTGAGACAATAGCAGGGGTTGTGAACTGAGGTGTCTCTGCTGGAGCGCTGGCTTGGTGTCAGCACGGACGGCGCTATGGACTGCTAAAGGAAATGAACTGTTAGACTCCCCTTCCTAAGTGTTTCCTGTTGGGCCTTATCGCTCAAAGTACCCCTTTCAACCTCTTTCCCCCCACCGCTGGCTTCTACAATTCTCTTTTGGCTTGTACATACATACTCAAGTGAGTAGGGCGCGTGCATTTGTGTTCTACTCTGCCACGCGAGTGTTCCACAGCGATACAAAGCGACCAGGCTGACATTGACCCCCCCCCCCCCCACACACACACACACACACACAGCACTTCGCCTGAGTGTTTGTTTGACCGAGAAAACAAAAACATCCTCTTGTTTTGACCAGCTGTTTGATTTCCTTGAGAACAATGCACCATGCTATTTCCGTCCTTACAGAGGCAATGACAATCTGATTTGTCAACAGAATCAGATGGTGTGCCTTCTAAAATCACATTCCAAAAACAGAAAGACTCACAGCCAAACAAATCTGACGTCCCATTTAAAATCATGAATCAAGTCATGGAATGGAGTTGGGAGTCTTCCGAGTACCGCTCAGAGCCGTTCAGATTCCTAGATTGCAAACTATGGCTCTGTATTTAAAACTACAGTCATCCCTGAGATATGTGGTCTCCGCACAGGGCACCATTACAGCATGCTGCAGCCATCTGAGTTCTGATGGGCTGGTTGGTGTTTGGATCGGCCCTGTTTTCACTGTCAGTGATGGCACACTGTAAAATCCAAGCTAAGCCTCTCCTTTAACCCTCTATGGTACGCATTATGATGCCAGTTGGTAAAATCTAATTTGTAATGTTTTTTTTGTCATGAAATAGATCAAGTAAACATAAGTTAGACATTTTCAATAAATTTATTTTTTGGGGTACGTTACCACAAAGCAACAGTGTATGTACCATAATGGTAAAAAGGAAAAAAATGCTTGCTTAAAATTTGAATAAAATGTACTAGAATACACATGGTACATATTATATCGCCTCAACAGTTTAAAATACATGCCATTTGAAATTGAGACGTTTTCAATAAATTTGCATTTATACATAGTAGACTAACAGTAATATTTGTATTATCAAATGTTTCTAATAGAGATAACAAAATTTTAAAGTACATTACACACACAAATAAATATTTAATTTGCATTTACTCATAACAAATAAAGTACATTACACAAATAAATATTTAACTTTACTCATCTAGTACTGTGAATCAAAATTATCCAGATTGTAAAATTACAGAAACGTGTTTTTAGACCAATTTTGTGGAGTGATGGATTGATAGAACATTGTGGAGAAGGTAGCAAAAAAGTGATTCCAATTGGTCTACAGAGGGTCATGTGACAAATTAATACACTGTTGTTGGTTTCCGTAAGGGCCTTGCCTATTTTTGAAGTATAAAATTATAACTAGATGTATTGTGTGAGTGTAAAAAGCCAAAAATGGGTATGCTACCTAGAGGCAACACCATACCATAAGGCTTAAGGCAGCGACTAGGTGGGACTGCTAGAAGCCCTCTTTGGTGGACAGGCAGGCAGGCAGACAGGGCCTGTGCCACTGAGGAATGACTGCTGGCCTGCGACCTATGGGAGGGAGATATTGAATGCATGCATGCATTTGTGGAAGTGTGTCAGAAACGACAGTTAGAAAGAGCAACCGGCCGTGTGTGAGCCCTGGACTGGGGTTGCCTTGTAACTGAGCCTGATTTGGGGAAATGTATTTTGAACTCTGTCATATGACTGTTCTGCCAGGACCCTCAGCACCACCGAACCTGTGCCTGAGGATGGCCGTTAGAACGCTGGGTGAGGTCACGATGTTGACACTGTCCGAGAGCGGACGGGCTAAATGACGTTTTACACGGGGCGGACTAACTCTGTTGCTTTTGAGAACCAGACCTCCACAAGTGGCTTGAGCAGGAATAACCTGTAAGGATTTACCATATTGATCCTTCCTCATGGTAACAGAGAACGGAATAGAGTCTATTCAATAGACTACCTGTGTAGGAACTTGATAAATGCATTAGTGCTCATTGAAACAGGCTAAGTTAAGAGATTATTCAGGAAGAAAAATTTCCGGGCTGCAGGGAATGCGGCGTGGTAACTACTGTAGGGAATAGAACCGTGCAGTAAAACCACAAAAAGTGCGGAGGACTACTAGACCTAAGAGGTCATCTAAAAATTCACAATTCTCTAATCAAGGCAATGGAAACGGGGCCAGTCATTCAGCGTTGAGATTTATGCATGGATGAAGGCTGGGATTTACGGCCTATGTAGCCCGTGACGTAGGCCTGGTGGCTGTGCCTGCGGGCCTGCCCGTTTATGAGGGCTCAGCCAGACCCACCAGACAGCAGCCAGCCTGATGCTCCAGAGCTCCACCATGCCGTTAGCCGTCCTTCTCTTCTTTTATACTCCTTCCCCCCCTCCTCCTCTTCGCTTGCTTCTCGTGTATTTGCTCCTGCTCCTCCTTGACCCTCCAGGTCATTTCCGGTCGGGAGTGAAGGTAGCCGGGCACCATGAAAAATGAGGCGAGGCGAAAAAAAAAAACGTTTGTCAGAATCCATATGTTCATTAGACCTTTAGTGATTCATTGATTCGGTTTAATGTGATGGGCCTGGTCGGGATCGACTGATCAGACTGAGGTACTGTCTGCTTCGGTCAATGAAGGGGGGTGCACAGATGGAAAATGTATTTGAGTGTGAGACGATACATGTAAAGGCATTTTATTGGGCCTTAGAGAGGGGAGTATCTAGGTCATTTGTGCTTACAATGACAACAGCATCGTTTAAAGGGTTTTAGAGTTATGTCATGTTCATTGCTCAACAAGTAGAATTGGCTAAGCTACTAACCACACACATTCCACTGGACTTGCCATACCCTTAAGTTTGCTGATGGAAGTTATAAGATTGCAGATAAGTCATGCACATTTAGAGGAAAAGCTCAATGTTCCAGTTGGTAAAGTCTGGAAAAGGAAGAATTATATTGTCAGTTACCATTCCATGTCAACCACAATATATTACTACTACTACTACTACTCTTACTCATACTACTACTACAACTACTACTGTAACCCAGCCATGAACTAGTGTGTGTGTGCATGTGTTCATTTAAAAAAGAATACACTCTCAACCGCTTTGCCTTATTCTCCAGTTTCCTCACCTCTCCCTCTCTCCTTCCATCTATCCTGCTCTCCTTCCGCCCCTCCCTCCCTCTTTTGCTTTCCACTCATGCCCTCCTAGTATCTCTCTCTCCCTCTCCGTCTCCGTCTCCCTCCTTCCCTCTCTGTCCTCTTCTGTTTTTTCAATGGAGGGTGAGAGGGTTCACTCTCTTCAACTGATTTGTTTTTCTCACACTGCAGATGCACACGGGCTGCGGATCTGTCCGCTTTCACACACACACACACACACACACATACACACACGCACACATCTGCTAATCCCACTCTCTATGGGGTGGGAAAGCCTTGTCTTTCATGCAGCCTAAAGATGGGAGCTGTTAGAACCATCCATTTGCCACCTCTTGTTTTTTCTTCTTCTCTCTTTTCGGTCCCTCCGTTTTGTTTTCCCTTTGATGTCTTGGCTGACACCGAGCGCACACCAGGCGCATAGTGAACTCGAGCACCTACTTTAGTCACATGGGGCTGCCACCAATGTATGCCGCAGTGTTGGTGGCACTTGCGATTACATGCGTCTGTGCATGTTGGCACAGGTGAGTGTGTGTGTTCTTTTTTTTTTTTTTGGTGAGTTGTGGCCAGTCATGAACAAGCTTGAGAGGGGTTACTATGGTGATGATGGGTGGGGGGGAGCGGCGACGACGACAAGCGGCGCTCCTAGGCCTCGTCCCTTTGTGTTTCCATTAGCCCATGGCCTGTTCTGTCTGAAGCGGAAAAATTCATATCCATCAGTGGTTTGATGCCACAGCAACCTCAAGGATTTCTGCGGTTCTCCAAATAGTGTGGAGGGAATGGCTGATTCAAACACAAACTGTGTTTAACATGATCCAGCTTAAAAGAAAGATGCAGGAAATACCAAGCAGTGCGACGTGGCTGGGAAAGCTACACGTTACCGCCGCTGCTTGAAAGAAGCGTTTCCCTTGGTGTGACGCTAGTATGTTTAGCTACAGGGGGTTGCAGGTGAAGGAGGGTGCGCGTTGAGCGGAAATGGTGTTCCGTTGGAGACGGGGGTTTCGGTCCCACCTGTTTCTAACCAGCCAACCGAGATTGAAGAGATGCAGGCAGAGACAGAGGAGTGGGGAGAGCTGCGGCACACGGGAGCTACAGAAGTAAGACGGCTCTGCAGCAGAGCTGTGTGGTTCGTGTGTGCAAGCGGGAGAGGGCCTGAGTGCTCTTTCTCTTGTTGTGTCTTATCGATGCGTCTCTTTGGGGCAGCACCGCTGGACGACCGGGGCTGGCTGCAGCAGCCAAAGCCATGGGCCATGTTGAGCTTGGTCCAGTGCCATCCTGCAAAGGAAAGCCCAATCATAGCTCGCAGCACAGTGCCACAAAACACTGCGGCTTATTGTTGACAGGGGGGGCAAAGTGCCCACTCCTGTTGTTGTGTTTACTTCTTCGTTGGTTTGGTTACGGGCCCTTCTTGATCCAGCACCGATCGTTGGGATTTTCTGGGATCTTGCGGTTTGACGTGGGTGTAGTGAGTACCAACCAGGAGCTAGGGTCTGAAGTGGTGTGGCCCGGGGTGGCAGGAGGGGGCGGGTTGGAGCAATGGAGGCTGAGGAAGACTGCCTGAGAGGAAGCAAGAAATACAGCATTAGACTGACTGATGGTTGTAAATATGGTAGGATGTTTTTGAAGATAAAGATGGAAAGCAGTATTTGGGAAAGTGGCTTTGAACACTCCTTTGGTCGCTTAAGTAGTTAAGAGAAATTCAATGTGTGACGACTTAAGTGACAGAAACATTTACGGCAGCCATTTTGCAGTGCTGGCTCTGCCCTAGGCCCGTATCTCTGGTGGTCTATGCGTTTAATGTGCGGTGAGTTTTTTTTGTTTTTGCTCTAGAACAGACCTTGAATGTACCTTCATATCGTAAGTTTGCAAACCCACGGATATCCTAAGCGGAAAAATCAACAGAGTGGCTCGTTTGAAAATGCAGAAGAATCCATTTAGAATTGACAGGGTTCCCACGGAAAAACAAATAGAGGGAATATTAGCTGGGGAATCAGGAGGCCACGTCTCAAAGTGCAGTTTGAAGGTTTTATGGCAGCTCAGGTTTTGCTTGTAACGAGGGTATAAAAAAAGATATAAAACTATATTTTGACGCCACGGCCTGGAAAAATAAGCGCCGTTCAGGATGGGGCAGCAAGGTTGGAACGTTCCATTCTATGTGACCCAGTGTTGGCTCACAGGTTTCCTTAACGTTGCCTTTCACAAGCTTTTAACGTCAAACTGGGCTGTATTGATGATTAAATACTTTCTTTTGGGCTTTTTGTGTTATACTGTGTCTTTTATTCTATATGCTGTTTTCATTGTAAAAAAGTTTAGATTTTATAAAAGCTCTCAAATATAACTCATTTTGCAATCAATTAGGCTACAACTGATAGGAAGCAAAGTACTTAACTGGTTTGTGGGAGGTTGCGGCCACTTCGTGACTTAAGCTAAGTGTGCTTTGAGAGAATGTTCACTTTTTCAAATGTTAAAGGTTTCTTGTAGTAACTTTGGTAGCCTGCATCTTGAGTACATTTTACAGTGAGTACTGCCTTTTTTTTGTGTCAGATTTCATATAGACAAAATGTATCAGCAATACCTAATCTATAAAACCTTTCTTATTAATAATGGTGTCCCCTTTTTAGCTAGCGATTGTATGTACAAGCACGGTAATTGACATTATAATTTTTTTTAAATATACATATTTAAGAATGTTTTCAAAATCATTATTGTTCCCCTTGTATTGCCATGTCCTACTTTAACGCTGCACTTAGTGACAAATTAGACCAACTATAACCCCCATATGAATAGCATGTGGGTTAGATGTCACGAGGACGGAATGGATGGTGATGAGCTTGGGGCTCGGGGGCGGTGCAGGTGGATGGGGCAGGTCAGTCAGTCTAGGCCTGGTCAAAAGCTTGGGCAGGCGGAGGTTTTCCCATCAACAGGCCGTCAAAGCTGGTGGTCAACGGCACACACAACCCACCCTCATTCCACTTTTTAAATTGGCCCAACAACTGTTTGGCCCTTGTGTGTGTGTGCGTGTGCGTGTGCGTGTGCGTGTGCGTGTGCGCGTGTGCGCATGCGCGCGGTGACAGGTTGCAAAGAGAGCATAATTGTGCGAGCTGGAGAAAGCCTATTTGTATGTGAAGGGACTTATCCTTGTACATCACCGTTGGTCTAAATGCCAGTGTGAGTGTGTGCTGGTGGGCCTGTGTCGGCCTGTTTACCTGCCCCTCCTGCGGTGCTTCTCATTCCAGTCCCGTCGACCGTTGGTTACCTGCTTCTCGTATCTCTCTCTCTCTCTCTCTCTCTGTCTCTGTCTCTCGCTCTGTCTCTCTCTTTCAGTCTCCGTCCAGCCTCGCTAGCTATGTCAGGAATGCTGTGCCCTGCGCCACACATTTTATTTGTTTGGAACACCACCTGGTGTGGGGATTTTGTGAGCCGCTGCCAGACGTGTTATTTTGGGTGCGCTAGGGCTGATAGCATGTGTGTTTGTTTTTTAACCAAGCCTATGGCACTAGGTGCCCAGAGCAAAACCCAGGATTATGAAAGGGAATATGATGCAGAGTAAATTCATGGCAGACATTTATTAACATGTATCAGCCTGTCCTTCAAAAACAAAGAGTCTGAGCACCAAAATAACCGCAAGGAAAAGCAGGAAATGGAGGAGGGCTAACTGGCACAGGTCCTAAGGAAAAGCTTGCACTTCTGTGCAAAACTAGTTACTAGTACTAAAAGACAACATTGACACGCCACAGTTGCATTGCTCCATCGTTGCAAAATCAACAATATGGCTGCCAAACTGAGCTAAAGGCCCCATCCCCCTGGGCAGACTCCCTGTTGATTAGTCAATTGGATTTCCACATAAAGCCATGGAAAAAAAAAAAAATGTGTGTGTGTGTGTGTGTGGGGGGGGGGGGGGGGGGGGGGGGGGGGGGGGGGGGGGGGGGGG